>JAJIBD010034667.1:0-49666 GCA_021461705.1 Cryptotis parvus
CCCTGGCCTGCCACCCCACAGAGCCTCACAACAAGCCAGACCACCCTCCCCTACTCCATGGGGCCTGCCATTTTCCACATCTGGACTTCTCTCTCGTCACAACTCCACCCAGCAAACCAGACTATCACAGCCTGGATCATCGACAGCTACCATGCAGCAGTTTCTTTTCAATCCGGCCCAGGTATGCTGAACCAGAGACTCTCAGACATGGGGCAGAGTTGCTCCTTGCTCTCCCTGTACCCAGCTGCTCGTCCGGCACCCAGGAGGCACGGCGGGGTTCTAGCCCTGGCCTGCCACCCAGCAGAGCCTCACAACAAGCCAGACCACCCTCCCCCTACTCCATGGGGCCCGCCATTTTCCACATCCGGACTTCCTCTCGTCACACTCCACCCAGCAGACCAGACTATCACAGCCCGGCCTCGTGGCCGCTAGCCACGCCGGTTCATCTATAACTGCTTTATTAGAGGTGACTACAACAGTATGCCACCCGCACGGCAAGCCTCACACAAGCTGCTTCGTGTAGTATTTGATATGCCAAATACCAGTGACATTTATATTAGGTCATTCCCATGACCTAATATAATGGTTTGAGCTCTTTATATTCCTGGAGCAAGCGGATGCCTTTGGGTTCTACTAGCATGAGACAGGACATATGGAGATATTACTGGTGCCTGCTCTAGCAAACAGATGATTAACAGGAAGATAGTGATAGTGATAGCTATAAGATAGGTTTCTGTTTATAAGTACCAAAAAAATGTGTTTTTATTTTGTCATCACAGTCTATCAAAGGACTAAAGAATAAAGACAGAACACCAGTTCAAAGCCTGTCTTCTGGCAAAGGAGACCAATTTAATAAGCTCTTAATTAGGCTAGCAATTCAGATTTGAGAATAACCATCATTATTTGCATCTATTTTTACTGTGCCAGTAGGCATTCCTTTTATTACATGTGACAAAAACACAATCCTGACTAACTAAAAAAAATAAGGAAAACAGGGGCCGGAGCGATAGCCCAGCGGTAGGGCGTTTGCCTTGCACATAGCCGGCCCATGCCGCCCGAGTTCGATCCCCGGCATCCCATATGGTCCCCGAGCACCGCCAGGAGTAATTCCTGAGTGCAGAGCCAGGAGTAACCCCTGAGCATTGCCGGGTGTGACCCAAAAAGCAAAAAAAAAAAAAAAAAAGAACGAAAATAAGGAAAACTAAAGCAACTTGGTTTTACTAGAAAAACTATTAAGCTATTGCCAGACCTTAGCCTCTAGTCTATATCTTTTCATGGTTTGATATCAGTCTTTCTGCAATTGTCCTCATTGCATATGGGATAGCAATTAATCAAAAATTAAAAAATAATTGACAAAAAACATAAAACAGAAAATGTTCCCAAGATAATGAAAGAAAATAGTTCCTATTATTTGTAGGCAAATATTAAACCTTTTGTCAGTATATAAAAAATTTTCACAATATGGCCAGTTCGCTTTGAAATTTTAAGGTCAAAATATCAGAGTATAAAATGAAGAGAAAAGGCTTGAGTCTATACTTGAGTACCTTCTAGATATATGATATAGATATTAATAAAAAGTAACTTAGATTTGCTTCCCTCATATTGTTTTCTAAAGTAGTTTTAGAATGGGATGCCAGGGATTGAACCCAGCTTTGCCACAAGCAAGGCAAGGGACCCACCCACTGTACTATCATTCCAGACCCCAGAGTTGTTTTTAATGTGTGCTTAGATTCTAAGTCAGTTTGCACGCTTTCCTCAAAACTTCTTGTAGTGTTGATTTTTTACAAGTTTCCATTGTACAGAGAGTAAAAGAACCAGAAATATTTACCTCAAAAAATACATGCTAAGCTTCAAGACAAAGACTGAGAATGAATTCCAAACCCTGACTCTGGAAATCAGCTTTAGATACACACCCACACTTTCTGGGGAGAAGTACGAGTATTTCTTGGGAAAAATTCAAAATCCCATTTGGTATGGCATGGTATGAAACAACTTAGGACTTTTGATCTTTGTTTGGGGGTAAATTTTGCTCAAAAAGGTGGTCTGAAGCTGAGGGTACCCCAGGAAAGATCATGGCTTTGGAGGTGGGGTGGGATGGGGGGTAATAACGGCTTGGAGAAATATTTAACTGGAATTAGTATTAGTCTTTAGTACAGAGATATGCCATCTCAGAAACCCCCTTCTCTACCCTATAAAGGCATTTCCAGGCAGATCTTGGCTCAAGACATTAGCATCTAAAAGGGCCTAGGTGAGGTGCTGGGAGAAATTACCTAAGGGCATTTGACCCTTCCTGCTTCCCATTATAGTGGGATGTCTGAGTTGCAGGGGTATAAAACAAGCCTGCTTCCCTCTCTCTCTCTCTCTCTCTCTTTGGGCTCTCGTTTTGGGCTCTCTCTTTGTGAGCTTGCACTCTTCTTGGGGGTCTTTGTCTCCCTTTTTACAGGGCCTTAACACGTGGTGGTCGCCATCTTGGCCTACACGTGGCTGGGGTTCCTAGCCAGGAATCCTAAGCACAGGGTTTTATCTATTGTTGATTTGTATGCCTGAACCTGTGATAAGTAAAGCCTTTTAAACTGCATCGGATTCCTGAATCTTCATCCATTCCCCGCCGGCTTTGGAGGTAAAAAGGGAACTTGCCTCCTGGCATTGTTGGGGACCCGGTGGTGTTCCCGACAATAGGGTATACGACTCACTGTATCACTGTCTTCCCGTTCATCATCGATTTGCTCAAGCGGGCCCCAGTAGCATCTCCATATGTCCTGTCTCATGCTAGTAGAGCCCAAGACATCTGCTTGCTCCAGGAACATAAAGAGCCTCAATCCATTCAGGAATGAGATCTATAATTGTTACTGGTATTTGGCATATATATCAAATACAACACGGGTAGCTTGCCAGGCTCTGCCGTGCAGGTAGCATACTCTTGTAGGCATCTCTTAGTCCAGCATTTATTGATGAACTGCGCGGTCGCTGATAGGCTGGTTTGCTGGGTGGAGGTCTGACAAGAGAGAAGTCCGGATGTGGAAAATGGAGGCCCTCATGGAGTGGGGGTGTCGCTCTGGCTTGTTGCGAGGCTCTGCTGGGATGGTGGGCCAGGGTTAGAACCCACCATCCCTCCCGGGCGCCTCGTGAGCGGCTGGTCACAGGGAGAGCCAGTTGCAGCTCTGCCCCATGTCTGCGAAGTCTCTGGACCGGCATACCTGAGCCGGATTTAAGAAAGACTGCTGCAGGGTGGAACTCGATGAGCCGGGCGCTGATAGGCTGGTCTGCTGGGTGGAGGTCTGATGCGAGAGAAGTCCGGATGTGGAAAATGGAGGCCCTCATGGAGTGGGGGGTCGTCTGGCTTGTTACGAGGCTCTGCTGGGATGGTGGGCCAGGGCTAGAACCCACCATCCCTCCTGGGTGCCTTGTGAGCAGCTGGTCATAGGGAGAGCCAGTTGCAGCTCTGCCCCATGACTGCGAGTCTCTGGACCAGCATATCTGAGCCAGATTTAAGAAAGACTGCTGCAGGGGTGGAACTCGATGAGCCGGGCGCTGATAGGCTGGTCTGCTGGGTGGAGGTCTGATGAGAGAGAAGTCCGGATGTGGAAAATGGAGTATATGACTAGGGTATATGACTATTTTTAGAAAAATTATATGGCCACTTCACTTTGGAATTTTAAGGTCAAAATATCAGAGTATAAAACTTACCACTATGGTTTCAAAAAGACAAGAAAGTCCATATACCAACAGTCCTCTGTGGGCCAGCTACCATACCACACCACACCACACCACACCACACCACACCATACCATACTAACCATATCGTACCATGCCATACAAAATCTTGGTTGTGACTATATAAGAATTTGCTGTACAGTATATACAGATATAGATAAAGATCTATATATATCCATATATATAGACATATCTATATATATATATCTATATCTATATATCCATATAGATATATGGATATATAGATATAGATATAGATATCTATATATGTATCTATATATATCTATATATATATATAAACATAATATGCACTGGAAGTTTACCCAAAGAAAGGAGCTGTGCTCATTTTCTCCTAATAGAATGAAAGTTGAAAGTTAACAAAGTAAAGAAGATCTGATATTTCCATCTTGTAGTTTAGGGACTTTTCTGTCAGGGTCTTGGCAGGAAATGATATGTCAACTAGTTTAATTAAAGATAGTTCAGTAAAGAGAGTTCAGTAAATTTATAAGTTTATAAATATGAATCAGTCGAGAGAGACATTAAGGGCCATGCAGCACACAGGGATTTGCAATGTGGGAGGAAGTTAGTTGGGAAGGATAAAGTTGGTCCTTCAGGCTGAAGTGATAGTCCAGTGGGTAGAGCTGATCTGGGTTTGATCTCTGGGAAGACTTATGCACCCCTAAGTACCTCCGTTGTTGATTCTTTAGGAGTAAGTCTTAAGCTCAGCCAGCTATGACCCAAAAGAAAGCAAAAAGTGTGGGTTCTTGTTTTGTCCAGTCCAACACAAGCCCACCCTCCAGATATCCCACACACTGAAACTCCTCTTCCTGACCATATCTCCCAGATTAATTATTTTGCTCTAAACAGGATGTAGACAAAAGTATGGAACAATGGCATACCTTTATACGTGCAAAAAAGTTGATATTGACCCCATCTGTTGGCAGTACTAACCCAGTAGGCATAGATTTAAAGGAAAATAGAAATGAGTGTGCATGAACATAAACTCATATCAGCCAGCAATGCACAAGCTCAAAAGCTGAGGAAAACACCCATAACACCTCTGTCATTTGAGGGAGCATCCAGGTCTTGAAAGGAAAACAACGCTACTGGAAGATGGTTTTAAAACACTGTCGCCAGCATGACAGTGCTCTCCCCTCTTAGAGAACTCACTTGATCTAGTATGGATGTTCAGTCTGTGATAATCTAGACGACCTACCTGAGACATTGTCATGCATTTCTCTGTGTTCCACCTGAGCTGTTCCTTGATCAGATCTTCTGGCAAGATTGAACAAGAACCTGAAGAACCTCCTCTTCCCCTGCAGTCTCCGGCAGCACAGCCATCAAATGGCTTAAATGTAAAAGGACTAGACTCTGAGAACCTAGAAGGATTACTGGTCATCCAAGGGGGCCATTAATGACATGTGTGTGTCATTACACATATGTCAGCAACTCATTGCTGACATGAGTTTATGTTCATTTTCAGAGACTGCAGCAGAAGAAAATATAGGGTGGAAGCAGAGAATATATTTATCACTATACCTCATACTCATGAGTAAGTATAAGACTGAACATACACCTTCTCTGTCTTCCATTACCTTCTCTGATTGATCCTTTTGATAAACTTAAATAATAGCCATATAGTAAAGGCATCTGGTGATTGTGTATAAAAATCACCTTTGAAAAGCAGGAAAGAATGAAAAGAATATAGAGAGGGCCACACAGGCACCCCAGAGGCTGGAGCATCCTTTACTTACAGGAGACCCAAGTTAGTACTACATGATCCCTGGTATACTGCTAGTAGAGACCTCAAGCCCCATCAAGTGTAGCCTATAAAACCAAAACAAACAAAAACCAGAATAAAGCAAAACAAGATAAATCAAAATTTGGGGAAAAAGAAGCATTGACCAGTCTTTTTGCCCTTCATATTCTCTTCTCATTCTTTCAATTAGATATGTTTTATATAGCTGCAGAGTGCAGTGTAAAGGAAGCGCAAACTCTAAAGTGTTCATTGCTCTCTTATATCACTTGTATCACTTGTATAACTTGTCTTCCCATTGTTCATGTATTTGCTCGAGCAGGCACCAGTAACATCTCCATATGTCCTGTTACATGCTAGTGTTGCCCAAGGGCATCTGCTTGCTCCAGGAACATAAAGAGACTCAAACCATTCCATCAGGTCATGGGGATGAGGTCTATAATTGTTACTGGTATTTGTCATATCAAATATGACACGGGTAGCTTGCCAGGCTCTGGCATGCGGGTGGGATACTCTTGTAGTCACCTCTCATCTTGTTTATTTATTAATGAACTGCGCAGCCGTGCGAGCTGAACTTATGATCAGCTCTTCTGCTGGGTGGAGCTCTGACGAGTTGGGGAGTCTGGATGTGTAAAATGGCGGCCCTCTGGCTTCTTGTGAGGCCTGCTGGGATGGCGGGCTAGGGCTATAACTTGCCTTCCCTCCTGTGCTCCTCGTGATCAACTGGGCACAGGTAGAGCAGGTAGCAGTTCTGCCCTGTGTATGTGAGTCTCTGTATCAGGCATACCTGGGCTGGCCTTGAAAAAGATTGCTTTAGGGTGGGACTCTGACTCTGATGACTCTTACATATGTCACCATAATTTATTACCACTGTATAATAATTATCAGTATAAAAATATTATCCATCTCATCAACCAGTAAACACTTAAAACTAAAAATCCCATTCTGGAATATTATTCTTGTCTTTAACCCAGCTACCAATAATATTGTTTTGCAGAATTCTATCAGTAAATATGTTTTCCATTCCAAACTCTCACTATCACTATCACTATCTTCCCATTCATCATCTATTTGCTAGAGCAGGCACCAGTAATATCTCCATATGTCCTGTCTCATGCTAGTAGAACCCAAAACAATCTACTTGCTCCGGGAACATAAAGAACCTCAAACCATTATATTAGGTCATGGGAATGACCTAATATAAATGTTACTGGTATTTGGCATATCAAATACGACAAGAGTAGCTTGCCAGGCTTGCCGTGCAGTTGGCATACCCTTGTAGTCACCTCTAAATAAAGCAATTATTGATGAACCGCTGGGCTGCTAGCGCGCGCGAGCCGGGCTGTGATAGTCTGGTCTGCTGGGTGGAGTTGTGACGAGAGGGAAGTCCAGATGTGGAAAATGGCGGCCCTCATGGAGTAGGGGGAGCCGTCTGGCTTGTTGTGAGGCTCTGCTGCGGTGGCATAACCTTTGTTTGTACCTGCAATAGGGTGTGGCACTACACTCTGTTTAGAGTTCCTTGTTGACATGAGTCTCCGGTTGCATTACTTTGGTGTATATAAGGTGACTGACTTGAGGCCCCTTCACTTTGGGCCTTTTCACTTTTGGCTTTGCAGCTAAATGAAGTTTATGAATAATGAGTTAGTGATGTGGGAGAACTAATTAAACTAATAAAGAATGATAAGATGCTTGGATATTAGTGACAAAATACAACATTAGGACCAGAATGATAGATCACTGGGTAAGGATTTTGCTTGGCATGTAGTCAATATTGATCCAACATAGGTTTTATCACCAGCACACATATGGTTTCCTAAGCCTCACCAGGACTAATCCTGAGGATTTCCAGGTATGGTTCCTCCAAAGACTAGAAATTGAACTCACATTTGACCCAGCCATACCACTCCTGGGAATCTACTCTGGGAAACCAAAATACGCAGCGGAAACACCATCCCTACTTTTATGTTCATAGCAGCATTATTCACAATAGCCAGAATCTGGAAGCAACCAGAGTGCCCGAAAATCGATGACTGGATAAAGAAGCTTTGGTACATCTACACAATGGAATACTATGCAGCTGTTAGAAAAAAATGAAGTTATAAAATTTGCCTATAAATGGATGGACATGGAGAAGATTATGTTGAGCGAAATTAGCCAGAAGGAGAGAGACAGATACAGAATGACTGCATTTATTTGCATGGCATAAATATATATGTACGTATTATGATACCAATATCCAAGGTCAAGTGAAGCATATATCGGGCGGTCTTGTCAAAGGTGGAAATTATCACAAACGTGTGGGAGTCAGAGTTTAGGAGAGACAGAAAAATGGAACAGGGTGCTAATAATTGTCGAGGGTACTAATGCCAACCTAGAACTGAGCATGAAATAGAGGCAAAAGGATTCACATGACAACCTTTTAATGTATGTTCTGTAATCCATAGTCTAGAAGGGAAGGAAAAGAGAAAGAGAGAGAAAGGCAAAGAAATAAAGAACCTGCCATGGAGCAGGGCTGGGTTAGGAGGGAGGGAACCGGGGATGTTGTTAGTGGGAGATGGGCACTGGTGGAGGGACGGGTGCTGAAACACTGTATGACCAAAACCCAAACATGAACTTTTTAATTGTATATCTTTTTATTTGTATATCTCACTGTGGTATAATAAAATACTTAAAAAAAAACAAACAAATAATATACATGCATATATAACATTAATACCAATATATCTGGATGGATGAAGGGAAGAAACTTTGACACAACAAAGATATGAGCGGAAGCTTTTATAAATACTAAGTTTTAGGGACCCAGAGACAGAACAATAGGCACATCGTTAGCATGCAGGAGAACCAGGCTTGATTCCTGGCATCACACGGTCCCTTGAGTACTGCTGGGATTAATCTTGGAGCACAAAGTTGAGAGTAGCCCCGCAGCATGACAGAATGTGGTTCTCAAAATAAAGACTAAATTATAAGTAGATAGATTAAACACTGGCAAAGTAATAAGATACAGAGTGACTGGGGGTGGGGAGGGGTGAGAAATACCCAGCTGCTATTGCTTCCTGCCTTCCTGTCTATGCATTCATGTCTTTGAGCCAAAGTCAGTTAGAAGCAGGACTCAAGAAAGCCTGTTTGTTACATCTTTATAAAATGTGTCCACACAAGATACAAAACAGTAGAGGATGAATTGAGACTGTCATGCGCAGGAGACAGCACTGATGGTAACATGGATCCTCTAAGTTAAATTTGAATCAGTGATGTTTTCCAATAGAAAGTTGAAAATGTTAATAATGACTTGGATGAGAAAAAAATGTATCGCATTAGTAGCAATCATATGGTGCCAAAGGATCCCTGATGAGGTTGTTCAGTCCTTTCCTTTTAGTATTTAT
This sequence comes from Cryptotis parvus, assembly GCA_021461705.1. Lineage (NCBI taxonomy): Eukaryota > Metazoa > Chordata > Mammalia > Eulipotyphla > Soricidae > Cryptotis > Cryptotis parvus. Next base: position 8,854 of record JAJIBD010034667.1, read on the forward strand.
GTGCTTGATATACTACTTTCTGAGACTCCATAATGAAAACAAAAATGAGTAAAATGTTATTGTATGTTTATTTGGCCATTAGAAACACATTTCACAAGTTCCTCCTATAGAGCTGACATGATGAAAAGCATTTCAAACTGTATTTTTGGATTATCTGATAGGAGACATTTAGCATTCCTCTCACAGCAGAGGGGGAACAAAATGTTGAAGGAAAAAAGAAATCAAGGAATAAGGCAGGCTATTATCCAAAAATCAATCAAAGTATTCAAAATTGCATAAGAGAAAAGTCTCATTTGTTTTCTCTGTGACAAATCTATGCCTCTTCGGTAATGTCTACAAAAATCAGACGATTGCTTTGCTCCGGCAGGGAAACATATCCATCACACGGCTTAATATGCTCTGTGTACTTTCGAAAAGCTTTGCTAACGCCTGCTGATTTACCTGTAATACATTTTCCAGAAACTGTTGAGTAAAATGACAACATATATATTTAGTTTCACACTTCAGTCTGCACAATTAGCAGTGTTTGCAGAACCAGCTGTGAGCCCAGGAGAGGATTTAATTTTAAGTACAGCAGTCTAGTTAACAAACAAACAAAAAAGCAAAAACCTGAGCCATGATTTGCTGAGTGTTAGTTTCCAATTTGTTTCAGAGAAGTAGCACTTTATCACTATTATTGGGAATTGCTCAAAGAACTAGCTCCTGGAATTATATCTAAGAGTGACAGACCATTATGGTTGACATCATAATAAGTATTGTGATCATTGCCAGGATACTTTGGGGACCTTCCACACTCTCACTTAACTCTGTATTATCCTTCCACATGTATTTTCAAATATTAAGGCAAACATTAAGATATTTGAAAATAATAAAGTCTTACAGAGTACTAGAACATAAAGAAAAAAATAAAGGAGAAACTAATTTTCAATAAATAAAATCCTATATATATTTACATCCTATATGTACTTATCTATAAATGCTTATTTTTATATACATAAAATCCTACAAATTTCCTATAAATAAAATAAGATATTCTCTTTTTTACACAAATAGGTAATAAGTATATATTAATTCATATATGGAAAATATATCTAATGTCAGAAGGCATGCCAGAGATAGTACTGTGATAGGTTTATTAATTTAAAGCTACTAAACCTATTTATGCAAATATTCTTAGAAATATTTTTAAATTATATCTTCCTGAAATATTGGTCAAGAATGAGTCTAACAATATTTTCCAAATCATTGCAAGGATATAAAAAAGTCAGCTAAGTAATAATAAATTAAAATTGTCTCTAGATTACTATTATAAATTAAAACAAATATCAATCATATTCATTATCCTTTTCAAATTAATCACAGCTTCAGCTGGAATAAAAGGAAATGTAAAACCACAAAATGGAATTGAGATTAAAATAAATTCAAAGGTTATCAAGACTGAATTAAAATGAATGCATAAATATATTATGCATGAAAGTTATAGGAAATGTTATTTATGGAAGTTATAGGAAATTTTTAATGTCAAAGTAAGCATTTTTAATGAATTACATCAGCAAATATGTAAGCAAAAACTAAATAGATGCATCAGAGAAGAATCAAGAATGACATCATCACATAAAAACACTGCTATGAATAGTAATTTGAAAATAAAGGTGGAAAATAGGTGTTTAAAAATTAAATGCTAAGACACCTATCACTAAAAATCCAAAAGATTCTAGATGTTGCCTTGCTCACAGCAGATAACTAGCGTTTGATCCCAGACACCCCACATGAGGCCCATGAAATACCAGGACTGATCCCTAAGTGAAGAGCTGAGAATAAACCCTAAACACAATAAGAGTGGTCCCAAAACAAACAAACAAACAAATAAAGCAAAAGCAAAATAGGAGTACAAAATTTGGAAATTAGGAAGAGATAATGTGGCCTAAGATATTTAAAGCACCAATGTCACAGACACTAACATCAATTAGAGTTTCAAGATAAAAGACAGAATTCTCATCATATTTAAATTTCAGATACAGAGAGCAACCCAGCAAATGTCTCAGGGTCTAAAATAATTGCCCAATGAAGCCAAACTCCATCTTCAAATCCCTATGTTAACCTCCTGCAGGACAGAAGAGATCCTGACAGCTTTTCTGTTAGTACCTCGGTCAGAATCTGCCTCAGAGGTGCCAGGCAAGGGAAAATTAATAAATTAAATAAATAATTTCAGATATCATAAATATTTCAAGGTCACACAGACTAAAGTTGTGCTTCATATGAAAGTTATCCAATATAATTTTAATAAAATTAAAATTTGACTAAGTGCTTTATATTTTATCTTCTAAGTTTACCAAACCTACATGCAGTGTGCATATAAAGTAGGGTTTAACAAGTGAAACAGGAAACAGAAACATTTCTTTAAATTTGCATTAACAAATTCTCTGAATTTGAATTAACAGATGAAATCAGGCATAGGTGTTATACTTGTACCGTATCCAGTATTGGAGTGAAAAAAGTTCTAGCTTTAAATACTCTACATAAAAGTAGAAGTGTGAAGTAGGAGCAAGAAATATATGCTGTTATGAAAATACAAAGACTTCCAGGAACCAGAGAGATAGTACAGGGGTTAAGGCATTTGTCTTGTACTAGGCGATCCCTGCCACCACACATGGTGCCCTGAGCCCTATCAGGAGTAACCCCTGGGCTCAGAAAGAGTGAGCTCCAAGCCACTACTTATGTGCCTCAACTTCCTCTCCCTCAAAAAAGTTACTAGATTCCAGATTAAAGATATGGATTTCTAAGACAGATATACAAACAGACAGATGGACGGAAGGATGGACGGACAGGCGGGCGGGCTGACAAATGGATAGATAGATAGAGATATATGTACACATATATAAATAAAGATAAAATTTGTGGCATGCTTCATTTCAGTCACTTGTGCATCATTTCAGTCACTTGTCTTCTCATTGTTAATCTATTTCAGTCACTTATCTTCCCGTTGTTCATTGATTTGCTCAAGCGGGCACCAGCAACGTCTCCATTCCTTGGCAATGAGGTCCATTATTGTTACTGTTTTTCACTATCACTATCTTCCTGTTCATCATCCATTTGCTAGAGCAGGCACCAGTAATATCTCCATATGTCCTGTCTCATGCTAAGCAGAACCCAAAGGCATTCGCTTGCTCCAGGAACATAAAGAGCCTCAAACCATTATATTATGTCATGGGAATGACCTAATATAAATGTTACTGGTATTTGGCATATCAAATACGACATGAGCAGCTTGCCAGGCTTGCTGCGCGGGTGGCCTACTCTTGTAGTCACCTCTAAATAAAGCATTTATTGATGAACCGTGCGGCCGCTAGCAGCCACGCGAGCCAGGCTGTGATAGTCTGGTCTGCTGGGTGGAGTTGTGACGAGAGGGAAGTCCGGATGTGGAAAATGGCGGCCCCCATGGAGTAGAGAGGGGGTCGTCTGGCTTGTTGTGAGGCTCTGCTGGGTGGCAGGCCAGGGCTAGAACTTGCCATGCCTCCCGAGGGCCTCATGAGCGGCTGGGCACAGGGAGAGCAAGTAGCAGCTCTGCCCCCATGTCTGAGAGTCTCTGGTTCAGCATACCTGGGCCAGATTGAAAAAAAAAAACCTGCTGCAGGGTGGGTGTTGATGATCCATGCTGTGATAGACTGGTCTGCTGGGTGGAGTTGTGACAAGAAAGAAGTCGGATGTGGAAAGCGGCGGCCCCCATGGAGTGGGGGGGTCACCTGGCTTGTTGTGAGGCTCTGCTGGAGTGGCAGTACAGGGCTAGAACCCGCCATGCCTCGCAGGCACCTCATGAGAGGCTGGGCACAGGGAGAGCAAGTAGCAGATCTGCCCCATGTCTGAAAGTCTCTGGTTCAGCATACCTGGGCCGGATTGAAAAAATACTGCTGCAGGGTGGGTGTCGATGATCTGGGCTGTGATAGTCTGGTCTGCTGGGTGGAGTTGTGACGAGAGGGATGGTTCTAGCAGGGTTATCTTATTTAAAGGAGGAACCAAAAGCAGCCAGGAAAATCCTGGTAAGATTGTTCAGTCCTACGGATTGGATCCATGGGAGTATGAGAGGATGTACTTTGACCAGCTAACATAGAAGTCATGGTACGAATACTCTGACACATAGAGAGTCACAGAACCAAACTGTCTTCCTGCCCCATATCTACAAGGTGACCTGTAGGAGACAGCTCCAGGCAAGATGCAGATGCTCTGGACAGCCTTGACTATGAGCCCATTAGGCCTCACGTGTACTCCAACAAATAAAGCAGCATTGGGGGCTGGAGCAATAGTACAGCAGGGAGGGCATTTGCCTTGCACGCAGCCGACCTGGGTTCAATTCCCCAGCATCCCATATGGTCCCCCAAGCATCTTCAGGAGTAATCCCTGAGTGCAGAGAAATTACCTAAGGGTATTTGACACTTCCTGCTTCCCATAATAGTGGGAGGTCTGAGTTGCAGGGGTATAAAACCAGCCTGCTTCCTTGCTTTCTCGCTCTCTTTTTGGGCTCTCTCGCCTTTTGGGCTCTCTTTTGCGGCTTGCACTCTTCTTGGGAGTCTTGTCTTTGTCTCCTTTTTACAGGGCCTTAACACGTGGTACTGCCATCTTAGCCTACACGTGGCTGGGGTTTTTAGCCGGGAATCCTAAGCACAGGGTTTTTTCTATTGCTGATTTGTATGCCTGAACCTGTGATAAGTAAAGCCTTTTAAAACTGCATCGGATTCCTGAGTCTTCATCCATTCCCCACCGGCTTCGGAGGTAGAAGGGAATTCACTTCCCAGTACTGTTGGGGACCCCGCGGCAGCTTCCCAAAATGACTCAAAAGTGGAAAAAAAAAGAATATTCCACCTCCTTAGGATTATGCATAGTTCTTTATTTTTTTTTTTTTGCACACACTGCCCCTGCATAGTTCTTTATTATTTTTGGGGGGGTCACATGTGGCAATGCTCAGGGGTTACTCCTGCCTCTGCACTCAGGAATTATTCCTGGCTGTGCTAAGGGGGACCATATGGGATGCCGGGATTGAACCCAGGTTGGCCGCATGAAATGCAAATGCCCTACCCACTATACTACCACTTCGTCCCCCTGCATAGTTCTTTAAATTGAATGTTTTTTCTTTAACAAATGTTAACAATGCTGCTTTTTTTTTTCTTTTTGGGTCACACCCAGTTACTGTTTTTGGCATATTGAATACACCACAGGTAGCTTTCCAGGCTCTGCCATGACTGGGGTTCATCCCAGGGGCCCAGTCTTTTTCTATGTCAGACCATCAACCATCCAACATCCAGGGCCCACAGGGCAGAGCTCTGGGTGTGGACAAGCCTGTCTCCTTGTTACCACCTGCTGACACAGCCAGGCACCACAGCCACACCTACAACACCTTGAGGGGCAGAACGACTTCTTAAAAACTCCCTCTTTATAAATAGTGTAAGACAAGTTGATATATTTTAGAAAATAATATCTCTACTACCTACACACAAAAATGTGAACAAAATTTATGCATGCAAAGATTAAATTCTAGATGAGGTATGTAACACATTTAAAGATTTAAGATAGAGAAAACATTCTTGAAGAAAATTTGTGTGGTTGTCTTCATGATATGGAATAAGATAAAGATATCAAAAATGATATCTTTCCTTCCTCTGACAGATGGCACTGATTTAAATTTGCTTATCCAAACTCTACTATTGCATAAACCAAACTCTACTCTTGTTGCTGCTCTGTGTACACTCTGATCAAAACTATTACCACAAATGTAGTGACCTAAAACAACCTAATTTGTTATCTCATAATTACTGTGAGCTCAGCAGCCAGATGTAGCCTAGGTAAATGTTCTGCAGGATCTCAGAAAAGTGCTCTCAGAGTCTTGGACAGACTGTATTCCTTTATGGGGCTCAAGGTCCTTTTTCTGGCTCATGTGGTTGTTGGCCAAATTTAATACCTTGGTTTTATAAGATCAAGATTCTCATTTTTTTGCTAGTTTTGAGCTTCTGCCTAAGGCAGTCTCAGGTCCTTATCACTTACCTCTCAAGGGACTTCTGATAACATAGTGCCTTACTTCTTTAAGGCCATAGAAAAACCTCTTTAACTCTAGACCCTCTTTTCAAAGCATTTACTATGTGCAGAGAGACAGCTCAGGGTTAAGGGCTTTCACTTACATGTTACTGAGCCTGGTTTGATCAACAGCATCATTTATGGTTGCCTAACTACTGCTAATAGTGATCCCTGAGCACAGCCAGGACTAAGCCCTGAGCAGAGCCACAGGTGTGGCCCCCCAAATAAAGAACAATTAAAACAAATAAAAGAATTTTCTTACTTTAAGCAGGCTTACCCAAAATAATGTCCTTTACTATTCTAAAACTCTTTCCTTGGGGATTTTAATTACTTCTTTAAAAATTCCTTGAATTTCATTTTTATGATGCAACCTGAAATGAATGTGATCATTTCAGATCACATCAGATGACATCAGAATAACAAGTCATGCCCACTTTCAAAAAATGTTAACTATGCAGAACTCTTCCACTAGGGCTGGGAATTTTTGTAATTTTACTTATAAAATTCCCAAATCTAGATAAACACCAGTGATACGTATTCTTCACACATGCAACTTACATTCATCCCTTCCAAGGATTTCTAAAAATCATTTTAGCATCAACTTAGAATCAGAAACCTCCTTATATAAATTGTATTCAAGTGAGCATGAAGTTCCCAGATATAATATTATGTAAATTTCCTGATAGTCAATTTCTGCCCTATCCCCACCTATAAAACTAATTACAAGATCCTGACCCCTAATGGAGAATGTGGAATGGGAGACAAGTAGAAAATCGTAACTAAGAACATTCTATTTCAAAAAGGGGAAAAAATGGAAGATAGAAAGGAGTCACTGGTCCATGGCAGTTTTGAAATCCATCCAGAGGTCTGTGATCAGGTTTCAAATCCTGGGCATAATTCTCCATGGCTTTCAGTTTCACCCAAGGGGTTCTTGGTTCTGCTCACTGAGTCTTCATTCCTTTTTATGAAAGATTATTTCAAGTTGAGTAGTTTGAGTAGACTACTTCTTTCCAGTAGAATCTTGAGATTCTGACAGTCTCCTTTAATATCGTATTCTCAGCTCCTTTTAGTCCAAGCCAGCAGCATTTTTTGCTGAAACAATTTTCCAGGGAACTAAGGATCTAGCAAGAATTTTCATTGTGATTCATCATTAAACAAGAAAAAAGTCATTTAAGAATGTATTTCCTCCTTCTGAGAGACAGAGAAAAGAGAGAGAGAGAGAAACAAGCTGCCTTTCGGCTAGGGGGGGATGGAAGGGAAACTGAGTTATTGGTAGCAGAAAACATTCACTGCAATGGGATAGGGATTGGAACATTGTATGATTGAAACCCAGTCATGAACAACTTTGTAACTGGGTACCTTATGGTGATTCAATAAAAAAGAAAAAGCAACAAAATGAGAAACAAGAATGTAAAGCAATTGAAAAAAAAATTCTTTCTCTGTATTTAGCTGCCTCTTCCTCCTGCTGAGGTAGTTGAGAATTAAACGCTCTTCAATTTCCTAGAGATCATCTGTTCTGATTGAGTGAATTTGGGAGACTCACACTTAATTTCAATTAAAAGCTGTTTGTGAAACTTTAACATATTCGGACCCAATCATCCCAAGGTTTTGGCGTAAGTTTATTCAGGCATGCACTCAGCCTTTTCTTAATGTTGTGTTCAGATGAGATTTCTGATTTTACTATGTTTCACCATCCGGAAAAACTGAGCATTTCCTTAATTTTCTGTCTCTAGAGGCTTTTCTTGAACTATTTTGTTCCCTCAATTGATCCTCTTCATATTTTCCGGAAAGCAGCATGAATAAACCAGATAGCACCTTCAATACTTGTGTGGAAATATTTTTCTTAACTATAAAACAAATTCATTGTTTACAAGTAATTCATTGCAAAAATTGTAATTCCATGTAACTGCAGAAGAATATTATATATGTATATATATATATATATATATATATTTCATTAAATATCAAGGATTCCCTCTGTTTCTTGTTTTTCTGCATGTTTCTCTCTTTTCTCTAAACTCTCTTTGGGCCAATCTATTATAATTCTACCACTAGTCTATTCAAAGCAACTATATATTCTTAATTAACTCTTCACATATATATTCTTAATTAACTTCACATACTGTCCAACAACATCATAATATCATACATATCATCATAATGTATGATGTAGCAACATCATACATTAGTTCATTGTAATAGTTGCATCTCAATTTCAGGTATCAAAATCTACATTTACCGATAGCTATATCATGAATTTCCAAAATTTAGTGACTTAAATTTCAAACATCTATCATCTCATGATCTTAAAGGTCAAGAGAATAAGCACAGCTTTGCCTTAGTTATATCTTGTGTTTCGGGAATCACAAATTAATGTATCAACTAGGAATGGTTTCATCTGAAGTTTGAGATTCGTTTTCAAATTCATGTGGTTACCACTGGCAGAATTCATTTTTATTCTGAATTGAAATTTACAGTAGCTTGTTTCTCCAGAGAAGGAGAGGTAAAGGGAAAGAGGAGAGGAAGAGAGAAAAGAGAGGGGTGGGGGAGAGAGATGGAAATTCTACTCTTTTCTCTAGTCTTTAAACCTTCTTTTTTTGTATGTTGTAACACCCGTATGGAAGTTGAAAGACTACTTCCAATTCAGTGGTCACTCCTGTTGGTGCTTAGGGGACTCTGTAATGCCCTGGAAACTATGTAGAGCCCAGATCAAACCAGGGCCTCTTGCATGTAAAGATATGCTCTGTTATTTGAGCCTTCTATATGGACATGAAGCCTCTTTTTAAAATTAATGTTTGTTTGTTTGTGGTCCACACCCACCAGTGCTTAGGACTTACTCCTAGCTCTAAATGCAGGGACCACTCTTGATAGGACTTAGGGGACCATATAGAGTCCAGGGGATCAAACCCAGGTGAGCTGAGCACAATGCAAAAGCCCTCCCCACTGTCCTCTCACTCCAATGTCAAAACCCTCTTTTAAAGATCTTTCCTATTATTACAGACCCACCCATGTCAATATTCTTTCTATTAACTTAAAGTCAGATGCTTGGGGACTTAAATCACATCTATTAATCTATCTCAGCCTTCGTGATAAAACTAACCTAATTAAGGAAATGGCATTCATTATATTTACATACTCTATACATCCTCCAGGGGAGAAAATTATATAGTGTATGGACAGTGGAATTGATGAAGAGAGAGGTCTGGGAATAAAGTGAAAACTTTAAGAACCATCTTAAAATTCTGCCTATCATAGTTTGAGGTGAATGTGAAAGAAATGTCCAATGGTGCTCTTTCCAAGGTATAAAACACCATCCTAGTTATATTGATTGTACCCTTTACTAGGAGAAATATCATTCTTATCATTCTTGTCATACAAGGCCCAGAAAAGCAAAAGTCAGATAATGAGTACGAAAATTGGAAAATCTACTTGTAAACATCTTTAAAGCTTTGCCAAAATTGTCATTCAGAACTCACAGAATCGAGAGTTTGCTTTTAGTTTATGTGAGACTGAAATCTGAGTTGAGACTAGATGGCATTATTAAAATGATTACAATTATTCAACAAGCCAAAGGAAAATCTACAATGTGTGTACAGCTTAAGCTCATAAAGGATTATGTTCTAACAACTTCTAGTGGGAATAAGGAGTTCTGCATGCATGTAAAGTTCCAAATATGTAACTGACTCCATAAACGACTGCACATTACAAATTCCTCCCTGCAGGAGAGAACAATCGTCTAACGTAGCATAAAGAGAACAGGGTTAATTAAATTGACCTTAAGTATGACCAAGTTCCAGTAACGCAGGAAACTGAATTTAGTCTTTACAGAAAAACTGTTAATCATTCTGCATATTTTTCCTCTGCTACAAAAACTCTTCTACTTTGTGGGAAATTTTTATTTTCCATGGTCAAAGTTTTCTATCAAAAGATAAAAATGTATTTCAGAACCCGTGATTTCTCTTAAAGCCAACTCACATTCTCCTTTCTCTTCCTTACCTAGTCTTTTTCTTCTCTCTTTGCTCCCTGCCTCCCGCATATATAACTAATATGTATACTATATAGAAAATATATAAACAATATGTAATTATTCATAGCAAATATATTTATATATGTATTAATGATCTATGATATAATGTGATAATTTTATGCTTATCTTTATATAATGTATTTGTATAAATTATATATAATATTTATATACAGGTATCATGACCTTCTAACTAAAACTTTAAAAATGGAATAATTATTCTATTTTCTACAAGCCTTGATGGTCTAATTTTTGAACAGGGGTTAAACTGTTGAAATAGGGAGATGTTATGTCATAAAACATCCCAACCCCTAGGACTCATTCTAGGGAAGAGTAAGTCTGCTATCAGGTAGACTTTCACGAAAATCCTGGCCATTGGTCTTAATTAACAAGGTGTGGTCCATGGACTTTGTGGCAGAGCACATGAAGAAACCAAAAATTAACATAAAACGGGGAAACAAGCTAAATAGTACATCAAATCGCAGAACACAGACTCTGTAATGCCTGACACTGAAACAATTGCATAAGCCTTAGTGTTCAGTGTTCAGGGTTTTGGCAGAGATTCCCAGAGCGCAACTGCCAGAGATATGTCAACTTCCAATTATAAAATGAGATGGGAGAACCAGGTAATTTACTAGAACAGGAATGTGAATTAGAGAACAGATCAAAAACTGTTTCTGTACACTAATAATACTAATCATTATAATAAGAATCTATTGTAAGTATTTTTATAGCCATTATATACTCAGTCTTCCTAATTTTAAGTGTTCATGGTAGGCAGCTTTTGAAATGGTTCCTAGCAAACGTCATGTTTTTCACGGTCTTGTTTTATCCTCTCCTTTACGTGTGAACAGAAATGATGACTTACTTCTTACAAACAGAATATGGTCTTTTGTCTTCTTACAATGAAGTATACATGTAGTCCAAAATTAGACTAGAAAATACAGCAGCTTTTGTTGGTCCTCAGCTCTGATTTTTTCTTGGACTAGCCTGATAATCTGAGGCATCATGTGGCAAGAATAGCTACATGGCAGAGAACTCAGGAAAGTCTCCCAAGTCTCCCACCAATAGCCAAATAGGAGCTGAGACCCTGCAGCTAATAACCTTTGAGGGAAAAAAAATTACCTTTGAGAAAATTAATCCTGTCAAGAACCATGTGAGTGAAGTTAGAAACATGTAAGCCCTAAAGAAAGGCCATACCTCAACTCCTTCTTGGCTTGTGACAGACCCTGAAGCAGAGAATCGAGCTGAGAATGCTCGACCTGAAGCATCGGTCGAGCCCTTTTTAGATCCCAAACCCACAAAAATTGTCAGAGCATCAACATCTGTTGTTTTAAACTGCCAAATTCTGAGGTGATTTATTATGTAGCAATCGATCACTAATAAAATGTGAGCTTAGGAAGTCAGTGACCCTTTTTGACCTCGAGCTGCTATACTAGTGGTTATGGTGCGTGATCACAAAAAGAGACAGATTGCACTTGGCACTGGGAAGAGGAACACAAACAGGATCCAGGAGAGAGCAGAGGTGGGGCTTTGACTTGCCAGCTCCTAGGGAGTCATGTAGCCTGTACTTTTCCCATTTATCAATACTCTGACAATGTGCATAAAATATCATCAAGCACTTTTATGGCTGACACATTGTTATGGCCTTCACCATAAGTTATTTTATTAGCATAGATTATTCCGGGTGGTCCAGGGAGTCTTGCAAACAAAGACATTTATTTACCCTGCTACTGCCTTTTCGTTTCTTTGGTTTTCAGGCCACACCTAGCAGTGCTCAGGGATCACTCATAGCTCTGTGCTTCTGAATCACTCCTGGCAGGACTTGGAGGACCATGGGGGGTGGGGGCAGGGATCAAACATGAGTCAGCCATATGCAAGGTTAAGCAATCTGCCCTCTGTACTAGATGTTTGACCCTTTCGGCCAAATAGTGCAGTAGTTTAGATGTTACCTCCCAGGAGTCAAGAGCAAAAGGCCAATTTCTCTGTTTGAATATTGTATGATCTCATTAAAATAATCTATTCCCATTCCCTTTGCATTCAGTTGTGGCTGCAGAAAGTGAACACACATACTGGGTTGAAGAGTACTAGAGTCCCTGTTATCTTGTTGAAACATTGGGGATCCCAAGCGGTAGTGCTGCTAGGATAGTGCTTGACACATGTGGAAATCCCCCACTCTCACACTCACTCCACATAGAACAAAGCACCTCAGGCTTGAAATGCAGGCATTTGCTACCAAATAAGTCCCTGGTAGAACAACCTTCCTTTTGGCAAGGTTAATAATAATCCTTCAGTCCACAATGTTACCTTACTACATTCTTATTTCACTTCTGAATTTATGAGAAGTTTGCAGACAGCTGCTAATTTGCATAGTTTATTGCAATCAACCCATATTTTTACAGATGAAAGTTATTAATGGTCTTGATGTCTTTCTTTTTTTCTCTTTTGCATCCACCCAGCAATACTCAGGGGTAACTCCTGGCTCTGCACTCAGGAATTACTCCTGGCAGTGTTGAGGGACCATATGGGGTGCCGGGGATCGAACCCAGGTTGGCTGTGAGCAAGGCAAATGCCCTCCCCGCTGGACTATCACTCCGGCCCCCTTGATGTCTTTCTAAGTAACCACAAATTCATCCTTCATTGCACTGCCTTGTGATGGCCACATCAGATCCATTTGAGTTTCTCATTTGCCTTTTGAGGTCATTTCAGCCTTGTCAGAAAGGGTGCTGGAGGGGTGCTACAGAGCAGTGTTTTCCTTGTTGCAGCAAGAGTAGTTGGCAAACAGCACCCAGAGTGTGTTTACCATCCAGGGTATTTCTAGGGTGTGGAGCTCTTACAGTCAGTCTTCTAAAAAAATATTCCACCAGCAGTGAAATTTCATGCTGGGTCCACAGTATGATTCAAGGAAGTTCCACCATCCCCACAACTGATTTTCCAAGCAGCCTTGAACGCGTGCCAGCTGACTAGCCAGCACCAGCAGCAACCCCACTGCAGCTTCCGGGAAAGTTTAGCTGGCTGTCAATGAGCAGTTTCCGCTTAGGGGCATCAGTCGATGGCTCTTCCACCTACCTCTTCACCTTGTTGTAGTCAGTCACAGCTATTTTGTCTCCAGGGAGACCTGATCTGAGACTTGAGAGAAGAGTGGCTCTTTCCAATGATTGCCTTTCCCGACAGTTCTCTATCATCCCCCAGTGTACTATCTGTTACCTACATCTGTCTTTCCAGTTCTAATTTTTTGAATCCTCATGAACACTTTAGTAGTTAATCCTCTGTTAATTGGTTAATCATCCTTTAAATGAAATTTCCTGCAAAATTAATCTGCACTTTTTGCTTCCTGACTAAGCTTCAGTGGATTCAGACATTAATATAAAAAGTCAAGAAAAAACTTCCTATGGTGTGTTTTTCTCTTTTCTTTTTAGAAAAGAAAGTAGAGGGGATTTCCTTTTTTTAGAACATTTTTTGAGATCTTGTGAACATGTTCTGTTGAAAAATTTCCCCCCAAGCTTTTGTGTAAATGTAAAGAAAAAGCCGCTCTGGAAAAAATATAGCCTGATCAAAAAGAAAACAAGGTACAACTTTAATTTTCACTTTGAAGACAACTGCAGAATAATACATATTAATGTGGTTCCTATGAAAAGATGATTTCAAAGTAATTAGGAATGATGCTCCCTTGCAATTATGATCTTTACTAAGAAGATGTTGAAAGCAAAAGTAAGATTAATTTTAGATCTTAAGAGAAGCATCCTAAATTTGAAGTAGCCATAAAAGACCCAATTCATTATTCTACATGCTGCATCTGGGTGAAAGTTATTTTTTTACCAAGTTTATTAGGGATGGGATAGAGCATTTGGCTTCCTGGCACTCACCAGCTTTTTTGTGAACTGTTGCCTGATATCACTTTTATTAGCTCTTAATTAATTCAGTTACAAACATTGGAAGTTAAGGTAAGAAGGTCATGATCTTTGTTAGTTTTATCCTAGAATAGAATAGGATTGGGAACAGAAAGTGGCATTGTTGCCAAGAAAATGGATTTTACGTGTGCTGGTAGATTCTTGAAAATTGTATAAAAGATTTGCATACAAAACTCAGAACACTAAAAATATTAGAATGTATTGTAAATGTCAGGTACATGGGTTTAGGTCCTTCCCCAGTGTACAGGCCTTTTCTTTTACCCATGTATTATGTCACTCATACATGACAATGCCTAGTCCAGTGTACGACTTCCTGTCCCTTACTGCTTGCTCACCTCCATCATCTGATGGCCTAGTCATGTCCCTACATCTATCCACTGTATGATTTCCTACTCTGAAACCTTTTCACTTGGCATCTGCCAGACTGTACCCCTCCTGGTTCTCTGTCATCCAGCTATTCTTATGACTCCTGTCGGCTGTCTGCGCACATGTAAAAGCCCCACCTGATTCTACTTTGCTTATATGAGCTCTATTTCATTCTGCCTATAGCCCTACCTGATTCTGCAGTCTGTCTGAGCATATGCAAAGAGAGTGAGAAAGTGAGAGTATGGCTGTAGGCTTCCTTTTTATCTGATAATATCTCTCATCCCCAACCATCCCCTGATCTATTTTGATTGAATACCTTTATGACAGGTGAGACTTAAACTGACCAACTAACTAATTTACCCAGCACTCCACTCTCCCTCTCCTGCTGTATCAGCATGATGGTGTCAAGCAGTTTGTACTGCAGTTGTGTCTTTTGAAATCTCACAATCTTAACACTCTCGCTCCCACTTTTGCCCTCATTTAAACTGCTGCTTGGGGAAAGGATATTTCCCCAGTTAATACCTGTAGAATTATCAGGGATATATGTATATATATATATATATATACATATATACATATATATACATACACATATAGTAGTATATATACATATATATACATACACATGTGGTGGGCGGCCACGATCTATTTTTTCCAGTAAAAAAATAGTAGATACTGATAGTGATCAGAAATATGCATGTATATATGTATATATATGTATATATACATATACTTACACATATACATGTTAAGGCCCTGTAAAGAGGGAGACAAAGACCTCCAAGAAGAGTGCAAGCTCACAAAGAGAGAGCCCAAAAAGAGAGCCCAAAGAGAGAGAGAGAGAGCGAGAGAGAGAGAGAGAGAGAGAGAGAGAGAGAGAGAGAGGAAGCAGGCTGGTTTTATACCCCTGCAACTCAGACATCCCACTATTATGGGAAGCAGGAAGGGTCAAATGCCCTTAGGTAATTTCTCCCAGCACCTCACCTAGGCCCTATTATATGCTAATGTTTTGAGCCAAGATCTGCCTGGAAATGCCTCTATAGGGTAGAGAAGGGGGGTTTCTGAGATGGCATGTCTCTGTACCAAAGACTAATACTAATGCCAGTTAAATATTTCTCCAAGCCTTCACAAGTCTCATATACTTCACTGTAGATTTGTATTTTAGTTGCCTTTGAGTTATCAGGGAGCCATGTTTGCTTGCTTGGAGGCAAACAGCATTTCTCTCTGGTCTAAATACTTAGAGATCCAACGTGGCCAGGCAAATATGCTGGTAAGATCTAGCTAGTCCCACGATGATTGTGGTAGCATGAGAGAATATTTATACCAGCTAGTACAGAATACATGGTCAGATAAACTGCCACATTTAGAATACCCCCTTATCTATGAAGTGATTTGCAATGAAGTGAAGGCAATCCAGAGCAGATGCAGAGGCTCTTAGAGGAGTCCTGCAACAGGTGATCATATATGTGTGTATATATATATATATATATATATATATACATATATTATACTAGGGGTATACATATATATATATATGTATATATATATACCCCTAGTCACCATCAGTATCTACTATGGTGGGGTTCACCATCGTAGAACCCCCCACACCACCAGGGTCACCATTTTCAACATCTGGACTCCACAGCTCATCAGAGCTCCACCCAAGAGAAAAGCCAATCTCAAACCCTGCTCATCAGAGTCCTATCCTACAGTGAAGACTCTTTCAAGCCCAGGAATGCCTGATCCAGAGACTCAGACTCACAGAGCAGAGCTCCTACTGGCACTCCCTGTGCTCAGCTGATATAAGGTGCCCAGGAGGGAAGGCAAGTTCTAGTCCTGGCCTGCCATATGGATAGAGCCTCGCAAGAATCCAGAGGAACCCCCACATCATAAGGGCCTTCATTTTCAACATCCAGACTCCACAGTGGTTCAGAGCTCCACCCAAGTGGAGAAAAACCAATCACTCCCCATTGTGATTCATCAGTAAAGGCATGAGATGAGAGCCTACTACTGAGAGTATACCACCCACATGACAAAGCCTGGCAAGCTACCCAGGACATATTTGATATGCCAAAAATCAGTAACAATTATAGACTTCATTTCCATGCCCTGAAGGAATGATCTGAGGCTCTTCATTTTCCTGAAGCGAGTGGATGTCCTTGGGCTACACTAGCATGTAACAGGACATATGGAGATGTTCCTGGTGCCTGCTTGAGCAAATTGATGAAAAACAGGAAGACAAGTGATACTATGGTTCTACTATGGTGTAGGCAGTTCTTATGTTCACTAATTTTACCTTCACTTCCCAATGGATAGACATTATTACTTCCTAAAGGAGAGTTATAGAAAGAAATGGGGCTCCATGAGGTGTTTATGTTATACAAATAACAAAGTAGGAAGTGAAGATAGAATCTCTGACACAAAATTAAAAAAAAAAACATTCTATAATGATTCAGTGTTTCTTTAGACAATAGATACTGGAATACAATATTTTCAAGTTTCCTACCTGACCACTATTAGATACAAGAATACTGTCAGAGGCCAAGGATGTGATTCATGTATGAGGCACATGTTTTGCATGTGTGAGACCCTGGACTTGACCTCCAGCACTGAAAAAGGAAACTACTGTTCCTATTATCCCTTTGGCTGCTCCTGATTACACTCTCTAGAGATGAATAAGAAGCTCATTATTTCACAGGAAATTTTTCATTTTTATGCCCTTCAACTACTAAGGGTGTACTAAGGGTGATATTTTGTCTCTGGGTTCATAACCTTTAGTCTTACTTTTGGTCCTTTGGTTTTAACTGCGCTCCCTATAGATTGTAACTGTATTCTTTGATTTCTCTCAGAACAAATGTGATGTCTTTTACACAATACTTTCCTTCAATCAATAGAAACAGATAATACATCTCTGTATTTAGCACATAAATCTCTCTATTTCATTAAAATGCATCCTACCTTGTAATTGACGCTCAGTATTAGGTATCTGACTGGATATATATTAATTAATATACATTCTGGTATATACTCAAAAAGCTATAGATAATAAATATCTAGTGTCATCACCACTGTGTTCTATAAATCCATGAAAACTAATTTTTTATAGCTAGAATATCTGACTCAAAATAAAACAATCTCTGATACGTTTTAGGGGAGAAGCTATAAGGTTTTTTGTAAACAAAGATCACAGTGAAACTTTAGCATACAATGGAGCGTGGGGTAGTTAGTCTGTGACACAGAGAAAAGTTTTCCAAAAAATGTTCAAGCTTGGTATATCATGGGAGTGTGATGTTTAATTGAGAAGTGGGAAATTGAAACTATATGATGGGAATAGGAATCTGGTTTTATTATTTAGCGCTAGAGTTTCAAACCAATGTGATTAATACACCATATTGCTCTCTGTAAGGCCAAAGTATTATAGAGATGCAATTTATTACTGAGATATGAAGTGGGTGAAAGAGTCCAATGCTGTGTTTTCATGCATCGAGTTAAGCTGAGACTCTAGTTGGGCTGGAGAGAATGCTGAGTGGGGTGAGCATATTCTCTGCATGTGGGTGATCTAGGTTTCATCCCTGACACCACATGGAACCCTGAGCAACTCAGGAAAACACCCTCTATCCCTGACATGCCAGAACCAAGAGAGGGAGAAGAAAGGAAAAGAGAGTGGAAGATAGAAGTGGAGGGAAGAGAAGAGAAGGGAGGGAAGGGGAGAAGAGGCTATTGTACAAAACAAGTAAAGAAAAAAAGTCAAATAGTTGGAAAGCTTTATTCTCCATAAGTGACTATTTGTTATTTGCTTGCTAAAATGATAAAGTAATGGCATGTTTGTTAAAATAGAGCATTTCAATTATCAATAATTCAAATAGAGATTAACTAAAAACTTGTATACTCATCCTAAGAAGTCACTTTGTGAAAAATAACTCCTACTTAAATTAATAATTTTATTGAATTTGATACAGAAGGCAAAGAAAACTCTCATAATGGAATATCAGTAAAATATCTTTGGCACTGTGAGTGAAAAGGGCCTTTTTCTAGACAAGGGTACTGCATTGAGACATGTCAGTCTAATACTTTAACTGCTGGTCTGAAGGAAGATCATAGATACTGCGGGAACCTCTGATCTCTAAACTGAAGGCAGTGTGAGTCTCCTCTGGTCAAAGGGTATCAAGTTAAGCTGACAGCTGGTTTTCACAACTTGGAATGATATGGCTTCCTGCTTGACAGTGAGATATTCAAACATAGGAATGGAGGGTGTCCAGAAGTAAATGTCAGAAATCAACTGCCAAGAGTTACATGAATCTCTACATCTTTGACTCAATTTCCGAAGCTCTTTCTTCCACCAGGAAAGATAAATAAGAAAGTAGTGAATTTGGTGTCCCTTACCCTAATGGTCTTTTAAAAATCAGGGCTGCTAAAATCTATGGCTCCAGGAAAATGCTTCTATTTCTGTTTCCATAAAGTTTGTATATATACATCTGTCTCATTTCTTATCACAATAATAAGCAATGCACCTATAGGATTTCTGTGTTTCTCAGAATACCCTTAAGAACATTCTTAAATATAATACTCTTAAGAATGTTCACTGGGTTCAATGTCTGTACACTGGGTTCAATGTCAAAGTATATTCCTTTTTCAAGGAACTTAGGATGCTTCTTTGTTTTCATTGTAATCATTTCCTATATGTTTGGGCTTCCTGGTCTTCCTAAAAGGACCCACAGGGGGAAACGCTGTCTGCTACATCTTCTCATTTATTGCCTCAAAATAAGCCCAAGGCATCTTCATTCTAAAACTATGTTGATGACCACAAAGGTGAAATATATGGGTAAAATCAAATGACAAAACAAGGAAGTGAGAATGTTTTAAGACTTTTAAGGCCAGTCATCTGGGATCCCTGAATTTTTGTTTTTATTCCTTCCTGAGATGATAGCTATATTCCTGCATATAAACTTATGTCATCATGCCCTCATCATTTTTATTATTTAAAACCAAGGATTACAAATCTGACGTTGAATTTCTTCCATTCCATTTATTTACCATTTTACCCTTTTATTTTCCATCTTTCACCCATTTTTTTCAATCCACATATTTTCCAGCAAGTGCCTGTCATCAATTCTAGCCATTCTGTAATAGGATGACTTACAATTCTAATTCTCCTATCTTGATGTATCATCTGATTGAAAGTCCATGTATCTGGATTCTATTGCTCCTGTACCCACCAGGAACTACCAATACTTTGATGTCCATAGGCATGTAAAGTTATCAGATTACATTGTTTTAATTCTTATTTCCTCTTTCAGTCTCTTACTAAATGCCTGAAGGGTACTAAGTACAGCTAACATGGGACAAATATCTAAGTGTCATCTGTGACTTCTCTTTTGTAGATAATAGTGTTATCTTTATTTCCAACTTCTTTAAAGTTCAGTGAATTTTATCCTATCCTCTAAATTCCCAAGACTACTTTATTCAGTCATCTTTATTCATACTTTTCATCTTTTCTCTAGATTATCATAATTATCTCTTAAACTTAGCATATTTGTGCATTCAGGTTTCTTTCCCTATAATTAATTTTCTGTGCACTAAATAGACCAATTCTTCTTAAACTAAATCTGATATAGTCATTAGAATGCCAAGAAATTGTCATTGGCTCCAGTTTGCGTTCACAATAAAGGCTAACCTCATTTTCATGGTTCACAGATGTGTTTATTGATTCACTCTTGTCTCCCAATCTTTGCCTACAATGTTTAATTTGATGTATCACTTTGACTGGACCTCAGATGCTCCATATTTGATTAAGAATTATATTGGGTGTGTCTATGAAAGAAAGTCTGAATGTGATGAACATTGGATCAGTGAGCTGACTAAAGCCTACTGTCTGTTGGTTCCATGATGTGAATTTGCCTCATCAATACTTTGGATCCTGAATTAAGTGAAGGGTAGAGAATGGGAAAAGTTATCCTCTCTCTGATGTTTTACATGCTTATTAGTATGTGAAATCTTCTTTAAAAAATTTTAGCTGTCATAATTTAGTCACATGTTTACAATAGTCTTAATATTTATGGTCTTGATGTATAGTAACCTCACTTTGCCACCAAAAAACTGCTCAAAACACCCCATTAATGTTGTATATTACTTCCATTCCACCACTTTTATCCCTCACAACCCACCCCCTGATTTGGTGTTCTTAGTTTTTTAATCTAAAGTTAAAGCTATATTAGCTTTAGACACTATTACCTTATTTTGTTTTGCTATATACTACAGGTGCATAAGGTCACTTAGTATTTAACCTTCTTTCTCTGGTTTATTTCACTTGTCATGCTATCCTCCTGTTTCATTCACATTGCATCAAATTTAATGATACCATCTTTTCTTATAGTTGCAAAATAGCCTATTGTGTACACATGCCATGATATTATCCAATTCTAGGGTTGTTTCCTTATCCTTTTGTACTTGGTGATGCAATGAATGTAAATATCTTTTCTAATTAATGCTTCTGTATCTGGAGATTATATGCAAGAAACAGAAATAGCTAGTTCATAGGGAAACCTCTCTTCTTAATTTTTCAGAAGTCTCCATAATATGTTCTTCAGAGGCTGAACAAGACAACATTTCCACCAACAGTAAATAAGTCTTGTGTTTCCCCAGACCCTTACCAGCACTGATTTTACTAGTTTTTTTTCGATAAATGTCATTCTCACTGGTTTGAGATAATATGATATTGTTATTTTGATTTGGATTCCCTCCTAATGAATGATAATGTACAATATTACATATGCCTGTTGTTCTTCTATATGGCTTTGTGCAAGAGCATGTTCATCTTTCTTCCCATTTTTAATGGAATTACTAGTTTTTGTTGTGTTGTTGCTGAGTGTTTTTTATATATATATATATATATATATATATATATATATATATATATATATTTGCTTTTTTTTGGGTCACACCCAGCAATGCTCAGGGGCTACTCTTGGCTCTGCACTCAGGAATTACTCCTGGCGGTGCTCGGGGACCATATGGGATGCCGGGATTGAACCCAGGCCAGCACAGACCGGCCGCGTGCAAGGCAAATGCCCTACCCGCTGGGCTATCGCTCCGGCCCCCTAGTGTTATATATTTTGGATATTAATTTTATATCTAAGATATTGCATGTATACATTTTCTTCCATTCGGTAAGGTTGTCATTTTATTTTAGCCTAAGTTTTTTCTTGTCTTCTTTTAAACTGGATCATTGTTTTCTCCCCTGCTCAGAGTGAATCCTAGGCAATCATGTCTTTGCACTCGGGCCTCCAAGTTAGACTGGAATTACACCATCAAGTCTCCAGGGTCAACAGCATGTAAACAGCAGGCAGTGGCACTGCTAAACTACAATAACTGCACACCAATTCCTTAAATGATTTTAACTATATTTTCTATCGGTTTTCCTTCTCTGCAGAACATTTATTTTACCAATTATCAAAATTTAAACTGTATTTACATTAACTATTTCGTGTTTCCCCCCAAATACCTTATTCTCTCTATTTGTGAGTTTGGAAATGCTTTTCTTTGCTGCTTATAACAGTTTTTCAAGCATTCACACACACACACACACACAAACCAACACATATATAAGGAATGGGTTTATTTGTATCTCTCCAAAATGAAGCGCCTTCTCATAGTCCCACTCTACTAAAAAAACTAAACTTTAGCTGATGCATTAATTTCTCCTAAAGACTGCCATTATTTTCAGAATATGTGTATAGTTTAGTATCAATTTATGCTTTACTCAGCAAATATGATAATGTTTATGGTAATAGTAATAGTAACTTCTGTCATTTACTGAGCTGTTGCTATCTGCAAGGCACACTGATAAGTACTTTCTGTGTTATTTTAATTTTTCCAAACAATTGGAAGAATATTATGCCCATTTTCTAGATGTTAACCAAGAATTTTCAAGTTTACCCTCATTCAGGCCAAGAAATAGTACATCAGATAGGGGACTTGGCTTTCAGATAGCTACCCCTTGGGTTTCATCCCCTGACACAGCACAAGATATCTCTCTGCACCACTAATGTGGGTTTCTTTAAAAAAAAAAAAGGAGTTAAAATGTCTATCTTATTCATGCTCAAGGATTAAATTCAATAATTGTAGTGTATGTTTGCATGCAGGAAGCCCATATTCAACTCATCAAGCACCACTAGGAGCAACTCTTGAGCTCAGAGCTGGAGTAGCCCCTGTGCTTCATGAATCCAAAATTCCAAACCAAAACTCAATAAATAAATTAATTAATAAATAAGTAAAGTGAGCAAAATATTGTAACCTATAGATGATAGAGGTAGAATTGAAACTTTAATTTTTTCTAATCTCTGCTCTGAATCTTTATTATTATACAGTCATTTTCCACACAAAGTGGCATCTCTTGTAATTTACTTCTGAGACAATGCTTGCCTTTTCACATATAGTTATATTAGAAATCATGCATGTAGAAAGTTATGAACTTAATATAAAAGTAAATCAATAATCCAATTCATAGTTCTGTATAACTTCTACATAAAGCAAGGGTGAATCCTGTATCCAATTCTCTTGGAATCCCAGTTCCTTTATGGTTCCTAGTGAGATTCTGTTAATGACAACATTAGAATAGGACATGGAAGAATAGAAAGATAAGAACAAGTCATTATTCTAGATTCCCTACGCGTCTTAAGAAACGTGTCCTGTGAATCCTCCACTTCTGCTCTAGAACAAAGTTTTTTTAAGTGCAGGAGTGATAGTACAATAGGTACTCTATTTGCTTGTTTTGAACTTGCCTAATCTGAGTTCAATCCACTGTACCCATCTCCTCAGCCTGCCAGGAGTGATTCCTGCATGCAAAATCAGGAATAAGATCTGAGCAATGCCGGCTGTGCCTTCATCCTCTCCCCCCAAAGGAAAGAAACAGTTATTGCCTAAGAACTTTGTCATGTACACACGCTTGCTTTCATAAGTGGATACTTGAAACATATAACATTTAATACAAAGTTACTTAGTAAAATATATAAAACAAAAAACTGTATCATGATAAATTCTTATGGTTTTATTTATATAAAGTCACTTCATTAACAAAAAAGAAAAAACATCCACGTATCCAATTCAAAAGTAAATGTATAACAGCATCTTTTAGATGGAATGTTCCTGTTATATCCAGGGTCTGAAAAACCATAGTCATAATATATATCTCAGAAAAGTTGAGCAGACAAACACACAGACACACACAATAGATGATCACTATCACTATCACTATCTTCCCGTTAATCATCTATTTGCTAGAGTGGGCACCAGTAATATCTCCATATGTCCTGTCTCATGCTAGTAGAACCCAAAGGCATCCACTTGCTCCAGGAACATAAAAGAGCCTCAAACAATTATATTAGGTCAAGGGAATGACCTAATACAAATGTTACTGTTATTTGGCATATCAAATACTACACGAGCAGCTTGCCAGGCTTGCCGCGGCGGGTGCCATACTGTTGTAGTCACCTCTAAATAAAGCATTTATTGATGAACCAGGCGGCCGCAGCGTGAGCTGAGCTGTGATAGTCTGGTCTGCTGGTGTTGGTGACGAGAGGGAAGTCTGGATGTAGAAAATGGGCGGGCCCCATGGAGTAGGGGAGGGTGGTCTGGCTTGTTGTGAGGCTCTGCTGGGGTGGCAGGCCAGGGCTAGAACCCGCCATGCCTCCCAGGCGCCTCACGAGCAGCTGGGCACAGGGAGAGCAAGTAGCAGCTCTGCCCCATGTCTGAGAGTCTCTGGTTCAGCATACCTGGGCCGGATTGGAAAAAACTGCTGCAGGGTGGCTGTGGATGATCCGGGCTGTGATAGTCTGGTCTGCTGGGTGGAGTTGTGACGAGAGGGAAGACTGGATGTAGAAAATGGCAGGCCCCATGAAGTAGGGGAGGGTGGTCTGGCTTGTTGTGAGGCTCTGCTAGGGTGGCAGGCCAGGGCTATAACCCGCCATTTTTTCCAACGATAGATGATAGATAGATTAAATAGATTAGATAGATAGAATAGATAGATAGATAAACAGACAGACAGATAGACAGTTTGTATATATATATATAGAGAGAGAGAGAGAGAGACAGAGAGAGAGAGAGTATATATATATATATGTATATATATATATCAGTGTAATACTTAGCAAGTGTAAAGATTTCTTTATTTCGCTTCCTCAATTTGTTTCAGATTTTAGAAGTGAGAAAAAGAGTTCAGTATAGAAACTATTTTTTTGCAGTTTTGTCATTCCTCTTTGTACCAAGCATACATTTATTTCATAGTTTGCCTGCTTGATTTATTTACTTACCTGCTAACTTCTCCAATTAAATGATAAGATACTTAAAAATAGGGACTGTGCTATTCATCTTCATACTGCCTGTCCCACAAACCGTCTGGCATATAATAAGTATGAAGTAATTGTTTGCTAAATTAAACTGAATGAAATTCTGAAAGTCAAAAGTACACAACAAATGGCAGAAGGGACCAGATTTTACTTAAACTTCTGATCTGCCTCACAAGCTCCTGGGAATCTTATAAAAATCTCAGAATTCTGGAAAACCATCTGGCATAGCATGGAATCTTTATAAAGCAGCCTTAGAGATTTCTAGCTTTCCTAAAATCCTAACTAAGAGCTTCCCTGGAGTACCTTATTTGAAGATATTCAATATGTTACATACATAAAAATGGAAATAAATTTAATAAATCAATTGCCCTAATTCATTTTATATATATTCTTTTTTCTGAATGATTGAAGAGATTTAAGTATATGAAACAATAAGAGATTTGATATTTAATCTCATATTTATCCTGAGGTTAAAATATATTGTAAGAAAAACCAGGAAGTTTATTATATCTTTTTTTGAGTATCAGCAGTTTAACTCAATAATTAATTAGTGAGAAAATTATTCAAGGTACTTAAAACCCCAGAGTACAATAAGTTTACTGAGTTGTTGGTACATGCAATAAAACAGGAGAGTTCATTATCATCGATAATATATTGCCTAAGCAGAAAATATATAAAAAGTACTAGAAAATGAAATCTATTATATTTCCCTATTGGCGTGAAACATATTATATATAGAGAGATGTACAAAGTCTCATATTATGTCAGGTTAATAAATTCACAGTTCTGAAACTATTTTCAGACAATGAGAAATTCTAACAACTTGGATACATTATGAGGAATAAAATTAGATTAGAAATCAAGTCTTAACCCTTCATTGGCTACTGTCTTTTGGGTGTTAGGATAAGTATCTTGAATGTCATAGACTCACAAGTAACTGCTGATGATTAGTAATTGCCTCTCTATATTTTGATGTGGATATAAGAAATGATAGTTGTCTCAGTTTTGATGGAGGAGAGATGCTTTCTGATTTTTGCTCAAAGAAAATAGATCTCTGGCAGGTGTTTAGTAATTTTTTTTCCTGAAAGGAATAGGTGGAAAGCAGAGTAAGTTTGAGAATCCCTGTTCTAGAAGATCAAATTAGTTTATGTGGACATTTTTTAAATAATTTTGAATAGTGGACCACTGGGTCTCTATTCAAGATACAAATATTAACAAGTGGCATTCATTGAAGGCATCTGCTTTAGAGAGAGGACTGTATTATTTGTGCCTTATTAAATTCATAAAACCTTTTCAGTTTAAAAAAATCAAATTCTCAAAATGAGCAAGATATAACATCTGCCGGGAAAATATCACACAGTCATCTTCTTAAATAAAACATATTTTAGATGTCAAGAAGCAAAATTTAAACTAAGGGGGAAATTAAAAGTTTATTTGTTTGATATACATCAATATGTTTAAGTATCATTTTAAGATTACATAAAATAGAGTCTAATATAGTCCAGTGGGTAGGGCACTTGCCTTGCATGCAGATGCCCCGAGTTCATTCCCCAAGACTACATATCGTCCCTGAGCACCACCAGGAGTTATCCCTGAGTGCACAGCCAGAAGTAAGCCCTGAGCATCACTGGTAAGATCTAAAAACAAACATAAAGATGATGGAAAATAGATTTAAATAATAATACAAAAATATTGTCAACAAAATAAGTTTATTTATCTACAGCAAATTTACAAGCAAATTTATCTGTAATAAAGTATTTAATGCAATTGACAATAATATATGTATAAACAATAACAAATATATATGAACAATAACATTTTGTTATTAATGATTATTATTGTGGGATGGAGAGATAATATAGTGGGTAATGTGCTTGTCTCGCAGACAACCAACCCTGGTTTGATCTCCTATATTACATATGATCTCCTGAGCTCTGCTAGAGGTGGTCCCTGATCATAAAGAGAGGAATAAGCCTTGAGAACATTTAGGTGTGGCCCCCAAAAAACTATTATTAAGAATAACATTTTTCATAATTCCTTAACACACACATATATGATATAGTATAGTTGGGTATCTAGAAAAGTAAGTTATCTGCATAGGAATATCAGGTAAATTTCATAAAAGTGAGTGTGTTTAAATTCCTTTTATTAAATATAAATTGTCAGGCTGAAAAATAATTGTAGACAAGAGGAGATAAAATATGCATGTTCAAAGCTGTTGTGGTAAAGGGAGCATAATATATAAAACAGCGCACAGTTTGTCTTGTAAGAGTACAGAAGATATGGAAGTCACAGGGAATAAATTCATATAAGACTAGAAAGACAGGGGCCGGAGCGATAGCCCAGTGGGTAGGGCGTTTGCCTTGCACGCAGCCGGCCCATGCCAGCCCGGGTTCGATCCCGGCATCCCATATGGTCCCCGAGCACCGCCAGGAGTAATTCCTGAGTGCAGAGCCAGGATTAACCCCTGAGCATCGTCCGGGTGTGACCCAAAAACCAAAAAAAAAAAAAAAAAAACTAGAAAAACAGTTTAAGCTTGACTTTATAGGGTCATGAATTTTATCATATAAAATTTAAACTTGATGAAAAGATGAGGACAATTCTTGAATTTTTAAAAAATATAGAGCAATTGGAGGGTGTCGGGGAGCTCTGCCGGGGTCCCCGACAGTCCTGGGAAGCGAGTTCCCTTCTACCTCCAAAGCTGGCGAGGAATGGATGAAAACTCAGGAATCTGATGCAGTTTTAAAAGGCTTTACTTATCACAGGTTCAGGCATACAAATCAGCAAAAGGAAAAGCCCGGTGCTTAGGATTCCAGGCTAGAACCCCAGCCACGTGTAGGCCAAGATGGCGGCCACCATGTGTAAAGGCCTTGTAAAAGGAGAAGAAGACAAGACTTCCAAGAAGGGTGAGCGCTCACAAAGAGAGAGCCCAAAAAGAAGCGCGCGAGAGAGGAAATAGGCTAGTTTTATACCCCTGCAACTCAGACCTTCCTCCCACTGTTATGGAAAGCAGGGAGGGTCAAATGCCCTTAGGTAATCCCCTCCCTGCACCTCACCTAGGCCCTTTTGTATGCTAATGTTTTGAACCAAGATCTGCTTGGAAATGCCTTTATATAGAGAAGGGGGTTTCTGAGATGGCATGTCTCTGTACCAAAGACTCATACTAATGCCAGTTAAATATTTCTCCAAGCCTTCACAAGTCTCTTCTACTTCATGGTAGTTTTGTATTTTAGTTGCCTTTGAGTATATCAGGGAGCCATGCTTGTTTGCTTGGAAGCAAACAGCATTTCTCTCTGGTCTAATTACTTAGGGGTCCTACGTGGCCAGGCAAATATGCTGGTAAGATCTAGCTAGTCCCACGATGATTGTGGTAGCATGGGAGAATATTTATACCAGCTAGTACAGCATACATGGTCAGATAAACTGCCACATTTAGACTACCCCCTTATCTACGAAGTGATTTGCAGGCGGCGATTCAGAGCAGATGCAGCGGCCCTTAGAGGAGTCCTGCAACAGGGGGGACAAGGTTTAATTCTCACTTGTCTACCACAAATGATTCCTTAGTGAAGAGCCAAGGAATTAGCCCTGAGCAACACCAAGTTTGATGGCAAAATATAAACAACAACAACAAAAAAAAAAGAACCCTCTACTATTCTAATTTAGCAATAGTTGCTTTAAATATTCTTTTTAATTATTTACAAGTCTTACATAATTCATTGCAATTTTTAAAGTACATCTTAATGTTCTGCAGAGCTCTAGGTTGGAACAATATTTTTAATACAATCAATAGACAATAGATGCTTGGAAGATGGATCGATAGTAACCAGAAAGGATATATTTAGCCCTCTGACACAGTTTGCTAGCTTACCCTGGTTAATCCCTATAGATCAGAAATTTTGAGTACAATAACAAATTATCAATTTGTGAGATAAAACCCTGAGATAAATACTATTTTTTACTGCTTTTGCAGTTGGCAAAACTAAAATTAAAAGCAGTTTTGCCAATTTCCTCTACATCTTACTGATTATGATCTGAAATTTAATTTTTTTTTTTTTTTTGGGGCACACCCGGCAATGCTCAGGGATTTCTCCTGGCTGTGCACTCAGGAATTACTCCTGGCGGTGCTCGGGGGACCATATGGGATATCGGGGATCAAACCCAGGCTGGCCTGGGCAGGCCATGTACAAGGCAAAAGCGCCTACCCGCTGGGCTATCACTCCAGCCCTGAAATTTAAAAATCTTGCATGAACATAAAACCACAAAACTGCAGAAAAATATTTTAAATAATAATATAAGCTAAATAGCTATTGACTTTAGAGATGAAGTAAGTAGGATAAAGAAAAGAAGAGACACTGCCATTAATATATTGTATAACAAAATCTGTATTTAAAAATACCTTTATAGACCTGGAAGTTCAGCTCAGATCAATAGGATAAATGTAAAATTCCAGGGTATGGGCAAGACAGTTTATATATAGGATATGTCAAGCTAGTTATATGTTAAATATATTTTTAAGTTCTTCCCTCCAGAAATATGAGATGTTTATTTTCCTATATTAGTTTTCTAGTGCCTACCAGAGTACTAGAATTTAAGATGGTCAAGAAAAGTTAGCTGAAATAAAAAGTAAACATGCAGATGGTGTTTCTACTGTGTGCTTTTGAAGCCACGGGGTATATTCCCAAAAGTGGTATTGTTGGATCATATGGAATCTAAATTTCTAGCTTTCTGAGGAATGCCCATATTGTTCTCCCAAAAGGCTGGCCCTGTAGGCATCCCACCAATAATGAAGGCGAGTCCCTTGCCTCCCCACATCCAAGCCAGTCTTAGTTGTGCTTGTTCTTTTAGATATATGCCTGTCACTGTGGAGTGACATATCTTATTGCCATTTTTATTTGCGTCTCCCTGATGATTAGCATTTTCTCATGTGTATTTTGGACATTTGTATTTCTTCTTTGAGAAAGTTTCTGTTCATTTATTCTCCCTACTTTTTGATTATGTTGGATTTTTTTTTTCTTGTAAAGTGCTAACAGTGCCTTGTATATCTTGGGTAGCAACCCCTCATCAGTTGGGTACTGAGTAAATATTCTTTCCCTATCTATGGAATGTCTTTGTACCTTGGGCACTGTTTCTTTTTTTTTTTTTTTTTTTTTTTTGGGTCACACACGGCAATGCTCAGGGATTACTCCTACTCTGAGCTCAGGAATCACTCCTGGCAGTGCTCGGGGACCATATGGGATGCCGGGGATCGAACCCGGCTGGCACAGGCCAGCCACATGCAAGGCAAATGCCCTATCTGCTGGGCTATCGCTCCAGCCCCACGGGCACTGTTTCTTTTGAAGTACAGAAGCTTCTTAATTTCATGTAGTCCCACTTCTTTATCTTTGCTTCCACTTTCTTGGTCACTATTCACAATAGGCAGAATCTATAAAGATCCCTAGTGCACGAAAACAGATGACTAGTTAAAGAAACTATAGTACATCTATGCATTGGAATACTACATAGCTGTTACGAAGATGAAGTCATGAAGTCTACTTGTAAATGGATGGATATGGACAGTATCACACTAGGTGAAATGAGTCAGAAAGATAGGGACAGACACAGAATGATTTCACTCATTTTGGAGGTGTAGAAAGCATAATATGAAACCAATACCCAAGGACAGTCGAAATAAGGGCCAGGAAGTTTGGTCCATGGTTGGAAACCTGCTTCATCATCTTGGGGAAAAGGCAGTTGGTATAGCGAAGGGACCACTATAATAAATACAATGGTAAATCATCACTGTACATGAACTGTATATAGGTACTAGAACAAACACGGTAGCCTCTCCATATCCATATGCAAACCATAATGCCAATGGGAGATAGAGAGAGAAAGAAAGAGATAGAAAAGAAAGAAGGAAAGTGCCTGCCATAGAGACAGACTGAAGGGTAAGGGGGTGATTCTAGCATGAGGGTAAGGGGGTACAATGGTGAGAAGTGTGCACTGGTGGAGGGGTGGGTGTTGGAATAGTGTGTGACTGAAGCCTGGTAATGAACAGTCTTTGTTCTTTCTTCCGTATGGCATGGCTACCCAATAAAATTAATTTTAAATAAATAAATAAATATTAGAAAAATAAATGCAAAAAATGAAACGTTAACTAATGGAAATATAGATGAATCATGTCAAGTGAACTGATGGAACAACAGGGAAAGATAGAAAACATTATGTCAATGCCATTAGTCCTTTGTAGTAGCTGATATAATCAAGGACCCTAAATCCATAATCAAAATTTGCATTCTAAATCAAATTTAGCAATTATATATATGTGATTAAAAAATTTACTTAAAGCATTTAATTAAAAGGTAGTAAATACAATTAGCCACTGTAATTTCTCAGTTCTTTTAGAGTATGGCCTCTTTTTCAGAAATAAATATAACTTAATAATATGACATTCTCATCGCTAGGTATTTTTATGGCTATCAGAATTATTTAGTACAACTCTATAGTTCAATATTTAGAATCATTCCATTCATCTCTGTTGACACAGCAATATAATTTTCATCTTTATATTGAATCACCATTAATTACAAATTTTTCCATGGTTGAGTTTCATGTGTGTAATATTCCAACATCAATTCTTTTTACTGTGTCCACTTCCCTCCACCAAATGTCCCCTGTTTACCTCCCACATTTCCAGACTGCCTCTGTCTATGGCAGTCTTTCTCCTATTTTTTCTTTCCTTTAGGCACTGTGGTTTGCTGTACCTTTGCTGGAAGGGTATCACACATATCACTTTACTTACTTTGCATTCCAAGTCCTGCTCTAGAGTACCACTTACTTTCATCATTGTAAGATTGTTCCCTTCCCTGTAGCAAGAGTCCTGCTGAATACCAGTTCTCATACTCTTCATTTCCCATTCCCTTTGGACATTTATTATTCCCAATCTATGTTTCTTTATACCCCAATTATGAGAGAGATTGTTTTGTGCCTGTTCCTTTCTTTCAGGCTAACTTCATTCAGCATGATACTTTCCAGATGGTTGATGGTCTGACAGAAAAAGGAGTGATCCTCTGGGATAAACCCAGAGTCACAGCAGAGCCTGGCAAACTACCCATGGTATATTCTATATGCCAAAGAACAGTAACAATAATGGACCTCACTCCCAATGAATGGAGACATTACTGGCACCCGCTCGAGCAAATCGATGAACAATGGAAGACAAGTGACAAGTGACAAATGACTCTCCAGAACCATCCATGTAGCAGCAAGATTCACGACATTGTCTTTACTTATGGCTGAGTAGTATTACATTGTGTATGTGCCATAGTTTCTTTATCCAGCCATCTGTTTGGGGGCCACTTGGGTTGCTTCCAGAGTTTGACTATTGTGAATGGTGCTTCAATGAACATAGCAGTGCAAATATATTTGCAGCACTGAGGAGGGTCCAGGCTATATTCCAAGGAGGAGAATTGTGTGCTGTATGAAAACTGAAATCCAAGTTTTTTGAGAAATTTCCATATTGTAATCCAAAAAAGGCTAGTTCAATTGATATTTCTACCAAAAATTATTTGGGGTCCCTTTTACCCCTGCATCCACACTCTCATCAGTTGTTGTACTTTATATGTGTACCAGTCTCTCTGGTATGAGGTAATATCTCATTCTTTTTGTGATATATAGAATTTAGTGATATATAGATGATGATTAGTGATATATAGATATTTTTTCAAATGTCTTTTGGCCATTTGTATTTTTCTCTCTAAGGAAGTTTGTCTTTAATCTATTGTTCTCATTTTATATGGTAAGAAACTGTGAAATGATTCCAATTTTGTTGGCAACATCCAAGGTTTCATAGTCTGGAGGCAGCTCAATATATGGATCTTTCCATCAGGTTTAATGAGGGTGTTAAGCTTGGCCATATTCATGTCACAATCTGGTCTGTTTAACTGGAGCTTGTTGGGCTTGACATCCAATATAAACACAAGTATGTTGTCAACTTCATTGCTGACTCAGTGGTCAGAAGGAACCTGATGTTGGCATAATGATCCAGCTTGTTTCTCCTGAAGCTGTTCTTCCAAAGATATTTGGTTGTTTTTCAGCCACAGCAATTTGGGTCTTCAGAAGGTGGGCAGCATATAGATCTTTTTGTGACTGAGGATACCATTCAGCACTGATTTCTTGGCCATCAAAACTTTGGCTTTGACTTTAGCTTTCGGAGGGGCAGAAAGGTTCCTTTTTGAATTTAGGTGCCATATTTGTAAAATTTCCTTGTAGAATGGTGGTAACGTAGAAGTGATCATTGTAGAAGTGATCATTGATGTCAAAAGAGGGGCTCGGCAGGGTGATACCATTTCAACAAAACTCTTCAGCGCCACACTCAAGAACATCATGCGACAATAAGAATGGGAAGGGATGGGAGTGAAGATAGACGGTCGAAGCTACACCACCTCCGCTTTGCTGATGACATCGTTCTAATAACACCAAACATTAGAAAGCAGCACAAATGCTGGCTGACTTTGACCGAGAATGTGGAAAGATAGGTCTACAGCTGAATCTCAACAAAACTATGTTCATGAAAAATGAACTAGTTCCAGAGGACCCATTCATTCTCAATGGAACAAACATCTCTGAATGTAGCAGTTATGTGTACCTAGGTTGAGAAGTCAACATGATGAACGACCTAAAACCTGAGTTGCACAGGAGGAAGAGAGCAGCATGGAATGCCTTCAAAAGCATCGAAGAAATAGCTAAAAGGACAAAGAACCTTTGGCTCCAGGCACATCTCTTCGACTCCACCATTCTTCCTGCATTAACATACGCCTCAGAGACCTGGGCTCTACGAAAGCAGGGTGAGAATACTATTCAGGTCTCCTAGAGAGGAATCGAAAGAGCTTCTCTGGGAATATCATTCCTCACTCAAGTGAGAGAAGGAATCTGGAGCTCTGACCTCTGTCACTGTTCCAGAGTCAGGGACACTGTCTCATTTGCCAAGGCATCGAAAATCAGATGGGCTGGACATGTAATGTGATTTGGAGATGACTACTGGACTAGAGACGTACTGACTGGATCCCACGGGATGTCAAAAGATCACGTGGCCGCCCATCTACAAGATGGTCAGACTTCTTTGTCAAGACCCTGAACGAATGGTTTGAGGCTCTTCATATTTCTGAATCAACCAGATGCCATTGGGCTACCCTGGTACATGATAGGGTCAAGTGGAAATGTTACTGACGCCTGCTCGAGCAAATCGATGAATAACGGAAGTCAAGTGATCAAGTGTGATCAAGTGATTTGTAAAACAGATTCTTTTCCCCAATTTTTAATGTGGTTAGATGTTATCTTCTTTTAAAGTTCTACAAGTATTTCATATATCTTGAATACTATCACCTTATCAGATTAATGGTGAGCAAATAAATTATCCATGCCTAGCAGGTATTTTTTGTATTCTGCTCATAATTTTCTTTGAAGTGAAGAAGCTTCTTCATTTAATGTCCCAGTTGTATAGTTTTGCTTATGTTGCTTTATCAATGTAAATCCTTAAAGATGCCTCTAGGTCCTAGAGAGTTCTTCCTATGGTTTTCTTCAATGTCGCTTATAGAGTCTGATAACAAGGTCATTAATCTTTTTATTCTACTCTTGTGCATGGCATTAGAAACAGGTATGCTTCATTTTTTTTCTATTCTTGTATTATTTGTATTACAACTAGTAGTTCTTTTTTATTTCTACTTAATACCATATTGAAAGTACCTGCCATAGCAATTAGGCAAAATAGATGAATAAATTAAAAGAGAGCAATATTAAAATGAAACAAATAGGGAAATTCAAGCTCTTAAAATTTATGGATGGCATGATACTATAATTAGGAAAACCTAAAGCTCTATGAAAAAAACTCCTATAGAGGACAGATCAATAATACAGCAGGTAGGTCACTCACCTTGCATGTGACTAAACTGCGTTTAATCTCCAACATCCCATGTAGTCCCCAAGAATCAGTAGGAGTGATTGCTGAGCATAGATCCAGAAATAAACCCTGATCATCCCCAGGCCTGTCTCACCACCACCACCACCCCCAAGAGAAAAATGAGTTTAAAAATGTCCTAGAAACAATAGACTTTTATAGTAAAGTGGCAGGCCACAAAATAAACATGCAAAAGGAGAAAAACTAAAGAATAAATCCCATTCACAATTGTGCCTCAGAAAATCAAGTACTAGGAATAAGCTTAACAATGGGGGTGAAAGACCTATACAATGAAAACTGCAAGCACAACAGCTGTTTAAATGCAATGAGTTAAATACATCTAATAAAATCTTATTTTACTTTATAATATTTTAAAGCTCTTATTTGCATTCTTGTTAATATAAAATCCTAAAATTTATCCCCTTTAAAAGTAATTATGTTTAAGGTCCAGAGTTGTATCTCAGTGATAGAGAACAAGCTTTACATGTCTAACGGTCTGGGCTCAATCCCTTGAACCAAAGGTAAACCTGTTTCTCCAACTAAAATATATATATATATATATATATATATATATATATATATAAATATATATACATATATATAATATGTACTATATATAATATATAAATTATTCAACCCAAGGGATGACTTAATAGCCTTGATTTTTCTTTCTGCATTTCACCTCTTTTCCCCAAAATTAATCTCTGAATTCTCTATAGAGACCCTTTCATTATTGTAATAAGTATAGAATGCACAATAGCTGGAGAACGTTAGCATTTATCATATAATATGGAGTTTGGGTCCCTTTATGCTTTATATTAATTCATCTCATCCATTGATTAGTAATATGCAATGCTGTTATAAAGACAAAGATTCAAGACCCAACGAGGAACTTAGGCAGAGACAGTCTTATGGAGTAGAGTGAAAGTGAATTTGGAATCAATTTATGTCAGAGAGTAAAACTGAGCAACAAAGAAATCCACGCACTTCCCTTCAACAGATATATGAACCTTTTTGGGGGTGGGGGGGAGTTCCTTTAGAAAGACTTAAAACCTATTCTTTATCTCCTTTTTCCTTCCCTTGAAATTTAGTACCCTTCCTGGTCAAACATAAACTTTTCCACTGCTCTTGTCTGTATTATTTGAAGGAGAGCAGAATGCACATTATTTTGAATTGCTGCCAACTCAGAAAGAGTTGCTTTCTGTTGCTGTCATATATGTTTTATTATATTTTTTTAATTTCTTCATTAAGTTATTCAAATAACTTAGGTAGAGAAGTAGCTGGTACCGAGAGAAGTAATACCAAAGATGTATTTTTTATCTGAAAAAGTTGTGTTTATTGAAGCTGTGTTCTCATATTTCTGTGCGTTCTTTTTCTCTTTTTTGAAGCCCAGAACTATTACCACTGCTCCCAGTCTTAGGATGACATGTGAGTTTAACTGTCTTTGAGGCTCCCTTATGTATAAAAGTTGTTTTTTTTCTGCTAATTTGTTGTATATGAATATAATTATTAAATCAGTCAACCACATAACCTAGAAGGGAAAGAAATAAATGTTTACTTCTGATACATTTTCCTAATGTTTTACACAATTGTTTTAGAGTTCTTAGTTATAGAAAGCGCCAGAAGCTCATCTTTCCTATAAGACAAACTCATTCCTTTCATCCCTCTGACCCTAAGGCTTTTACTGAGTGAATGAATGGAGGTAGAAAATCTCACGGGAGAATTTGTTTACATCAAACTTATGAGATATCAAGAAAATTGTGTCCCTGGAAAGCTTTCCAATTTTGCCCTGACTTGGAGTCATCATAGTTTCTTTCCCTTCTTTTATTACTCCTTTATTATTATTATTATTTTTTTTATTATTATTATTATTATTATTGAAAGAGAATCTTTTTTCTCTATTTAGTAAATGTATGTATTGAATATATTGTAACTCCATGCTTTGCAAAGAAGTAATAAAAAGCTTTTTTGTACAGGATTCAAAATAGATATGGAAAATTAAACATAGGGTTCAATAAAATGATCCATACCTTGAATACTCAAATCAATTCTCAGATAAGAACAATTAACACATTGTGCTAATCGCTGTGCATTTATCAAAAAACCTCAGAATATAACTTTAAACTAATTAAAATTGAAAATATAGCCTCATTGTCATAAAGCTAATAATCTTATGTATTTTCATCTATATTTTAGTTTCAGGAAAACTCTCAGATTCTCAATTATATTATCCTTATTTTGAGAATAAACAGGGGGAAAGATGGATTGTTCATCAAAAGAAGGAATAAGGTTATTTCTGAAAGAGTTTATAAGGAAAACGGAAAAACAAAAACATAGAATAGCAAAAAATATTCTTCATAATACAATAACATGATGGGCAGTACATTATTGGACATTATTGTAACAAATAATGCTACTTCTTTCCATGTAAGTTTAAAAGCATTTTTAATTGAATCACAGTGAGATACACAGTTGCAAAGTTGTTCATGACTGAGTTTTAGTCATATAATGTACCAAAGGATAGGTATTGGGCTATTAAAGGCATTTTTTAAATTATGCCACATGGACTGATCTTCATATTAATAATACCAAACTATCGAAGTATAGACGAACTAAACATTAAATTTACATCAAGTACACTTTTTCCATATTTTGTGTTAAAATTGGGTTGTGGGGCCGGAGCGATAGACAATGGGTAGGGGCGTTTGCCTTGCACACGGCCGACCCGAAGTTCGATCCCCCAACATCCCTGAGCACCACCAGGAGTAATTCCTGAGCGAAGAGCCAGGAGTAATCCCTGAGCATTGCTGGGTGTGACCCCCCCAAAAAGGGGAAAAAATTGGGTTGCATATTTTAAGCTGATCACCTATTTTTTTGGAGCTCAGACATTGGATATGAATCTTCCCAGCCCTTGTCAAAATGCTTAATAATGCTGCTTCCTAAGAAAGCTCTGATATTTCTGTCTCTTGACAAAATACTACAAAACTATCTCTAAAAATGCATAACTCTGTGGTATTCAGATAATTCAATCTCTTACTGTCTCACTGTCTTCCCGTTCATCATCGATTCCGCTCGAGCGGGCCCCCAGTAACACTCTCCATATGTCCTGTCTCATGCTAGTAGAGCCCAAGGGCATCTGCTTGCTCCAGGAACATAAAGAGCCTCAATCCATTCCAGAATGAGGTCTATAATTGCTACTGGTATTTGGCATATCAAATACAACACGGGTAGCTTGCCAGGCTCTGCCATGCAGGTAGCATACTCTTGTAGTCATCTCTAAGTCCAGCATTTATTGATGAACCACGCAGCGCGCAAGGGAGCCGCGCGAGCCAGGCTGTGATAGGCTGGTCTGCTGCGTGGAGTTCTGACGAGAGAGAAGTTCGGATGTGGAAAATGGAGGCCCTCATGGAGTGGGGGTCGTCTGGCTTGTTGTGTGAGGCTCTGCTCAATCTCTTAGCCTCAGTTTTCTATTTATCACTAGTTTGCTTCTCTATATATAATTTCTCAATTAACAACAATATAAAAATGTTTCTAATACTACTTTAACATTTAAGCAGTTTTAATCTTACATTCCTAAAGTAGTTGAAAACACATGAAACTTTTATCTTTAGAAACTGCTATAACTCGTTAGAATGTTATCAAATTTATCTTTAAGTTTACTTTCGAAATATAAGTATATCACCATTTCTTTTAAAGTTGCTATATGTATTCACCTTGTAATGACACTGCCTGGCCAAGAAGTATGGTCCCACCGAGAGAGAGAGAGAGAGAGAGAGAGAGAGAGAGAGAGAGAGAGAGAGAGAGAGAGAGAGACTAACTTGTCAATTAAAAAAGCAAACACTAAAAATCACAAACAAAAGGCAGAACTGGGAAAACTTGACTTTGCCAAGAGCTTACATTAAAATTAACATGGGTTCTGATGAATTAACTGAATAGAGCCAAATTTAGATGCTGTTTGGATTTCTCCTGCAGCTTCTCCAAATTTTGAAAAAGCCCTGCAAGTGTCTCCCTACACAGTGGCATTTCTGTTCTGAGACGAGCTACCATTGGAGCTCCAATCAGAGCACTGCCCTTCAGCCTGCTGGTCTCCTGAGCCTGGTCATAGTGGTCCATTTCTTGACCTTCTTTCTCTGCCAATTAAATCATATGCTTCTATTATAATGTGGGCCCTCTCTAATAAAACATAAGCAGTCTTATGTGATTTACTTAATTTACAAGTGAAACCCTTCTATCTGGGTGGGAAAAAGAATTTTAAGAATCAAATACCATAAATTTTACAAAAAAACAAGGTACCAAACTGTAAATAAAGTTAACAAACTACCAAAGTGAAATCCTGGTTTTTAGAGCCTTTGTCCCTGAGTGAAGGCAGCTATTTTAAACTCTCATCCTGCCTTAGCAAAATCTCCACTTTCACACTTCACGAGTGTCCACCAGGTGTTCTATCAACATGGTGAGGGAGAGTCAGTACTTCTGCAGCATAGGATAACCCACTATAAATATAAGGCCATATTTTATGTCTTTCATCTTGGCAGGTTGTTTTTACAACTTTGTAAGCTAGAAGATGTGGACCTCTGC
Organism: Cryptotis parvus; assembly: GCA_021461705.1. Taxonomy (NCBI): domain Eukaryota; kingdom Metazoa; phylum Chordata; class Mammalia; order Eulipotyphla; family Soricidae; genus Cryptotis; species Cryptotis parvus. The sequence goes on from JAJIBD010034667.1 coordinate 48,070, forward strand.
AGATAAATGCTGCTTGAGGCCGAACAGCTTCACTCGTTCATCAGACTTCTGATGCTAGCAAACTACAGTGGAAAATTTGGAAGAGTATTATCAATTCCACAGCTACCATGGATGAGTGGATAAGGATTAGGAAACATTCGTTTTCGCCTGCTGTTATCTTTCCCTTGTCAGAACAGAACTCTGTCATGCTTGACTGCTTTTAAGTGCTAAATGTAATGGTAAAACGTGGTGATGATGACTACTTTAAGAGGATATAAATAATATCTAACATTAGTATAGCACAATATGATTTTCAAGGCACTTCCACATTCATTCTCCAATTTAACCCTCACAGCAATTTTATGAGATAGGTAATAAGCCTTTTTTATCTTTAAGAAAAATAACATGCAGAAAGTAAGGCTAGGAAATTGCAAATAACTTGACAATGTAAGCAATGCTTAAAAATTAAGTTAGATTCAACATATTCCCCAAATTTGAGTTTAATTTTCTCTGAATTTACTGGTTACATGACCTTGCTCAAGTGAATGAATGACTCAGTTAAAATACTGTCTTGCCTTTCAATTGCTAAAACATTATCTTCTACGGGGTGGTTGTCAGTACTAGATGAGATTGTATTTAATGTGCTCTCAAAATAGATTTAGTGTGTTCTATGCTCATTACCTGAGTCATCTTTTTTTAATTTCAAATCAAACTACTTGTTTTTGAAATATTTTTAAGCATCTGAGTAGTTAGCTCTGTTTGACAGTAAAAACCTGCCACCTCAAATTATGTTTTTCTGGAAAAAATGTTTATTTTGTAAAAGAAACTCTGCAGACTGGCTGAAACCCATCTTTAAAGAGATACGAATATAGAAGAATTCTTTATATTAGGGTACTGTACCAAGAAGATTTGATCTCTTAATTCTTTCCAATGGAAACGTAAGATGTAGACTTGCTTTAAGAGTCCTATCTTTGTTTATTGTGCTATGCCTGACTATTTTTATAAATGACTTCTACTATCTCCTCCCAATCTCCTCTTATTGAGATATTTATAGTCACATCAGAATGTGGCTGAGTTACTATGTCTCACTGTCTCTTCCATGTATACAAGGGGCCAGTATGTTATTATTAACTTTAAAAAAATATTCTCTTTTCAATCTGTCTCATGCTTGATTGATATTCTAGCCTCTAAACCAGAGGGGTATAGGTTGATATTACTTGCATCCAGAAATCTCCCAGTATAATTTTCTTTTACTAACCAAAAAATCATCCGAGATTCAGAAGCAAATTAGATTGGATAAGACATTTTAATATATGATTTTTAGTACTCTCCTTAATATTAGCTTGTTTGTCTTAAAGAAAACTGCTAATTCTCATCTATAAGTAAGAAAGTCAATTTTTTAACTTAACTTTTGCAACTAAAACAACTCAAACACAGAAGTCAGATTATATGTTTATAAAAAGAAAAACAAAATCCTAAGATATAGGTATGAGAACAGAGCTGAAATTATTTTTTCTGAATAGTTTCAAACTCGGAGTAGCTTCAAACTTGTATTTTCAAAATTCTACATACTTTCCCATATGGTAGCTTTGACACGCGAGACTCTAAATTGGTAAAG
>JAJIBD010034668.1:0-17950 GCA_021461705.1 Cryptotis parvus
AAGCAGATCCAAACAGCAAGACTTCAGACATGGCAGTCTTCTGATGACTTTCTAGTCATGAGTTTTTTTTTTTTTTTTTTTGTCACACCCGGCAATGCTCAGGGGTTACTTCTGGCTTTGCACTCAGGAATTACTCCTGGCAGTGCTCGGGACCATATGGGATGCCGGGGATCGAACCCGGGCCGGCATGGGCTGGCGCGTTCAAGCAAACGCCCTAACCGCTGGGCTATTGCTACGGCCCATGAGTTCTTTTCTGTAGGGAAACCCAGCTGTATTTCTGTAGTCTAGTTCCATAAGAAGTGACATGTTCTCTGAACAAGTTTCCCTTTTTAGCTCTGATTCTAAAGTGAGCTGGAGCCCTTGAAGGGCAGGTGCTGCCTTTGCCCCCTCAGGGAGTGCTGGACCTAGACTTTGTGGGATGTTCCCATGATTTTCCCTTTTCTTAGGGAACCAATCAGCTCTAACTTCGGGAAGCTGTAAGCCAAAGACTTACAGCAAACAAAGGTTACGTAAGAGTCAGATTCTAACTACGTTGTAGAAATTTCCCTAATGGAGATATAAGCAGAAACAGTCAGATCTAGCCACAAATGGAGCTCCTGTTAACTGGCAGGCACTGTTCTAGACTCCAAGGGGGACAGCAGTGGAGTTAAAGCCCTGTACCCCAAGGGACGTTCTTTGCTTAGTCAGTATTTCCCCAAATCAGTCCTGTGGCCTTGGGTGCAGTGAGCCAGGCTCATTTTAGATTGGCTACTTGAACTGGGTGCAAGACAATGGAAAGGCACACAGGAGCCCTATGTGAAGAGAAAAGTGGTCTGTCTGCAAAGCAACTAGGACTGAAGCTGAAGATTGGGAGAACACAGCCCTGCACCGAGAGGGTCCCAGTGTCCCAGTCAGACTCAGCCAGGCTTCAGGACACTGCTTTAGGTCCGTGGGGAGGACCACTGCTGATGTTAGTCCCATCTTTGCTTGTAATGAAAGGAGGGCTCCTCAGTTCACAGTGCAGCCTCTATCACAGAGAGTGTAGACAAGTCCATGTTTTATTCTGTTTTCAGCCATGTGTGAATACAGTGTACTCAGCCTCTTGTCAGGAAGGGCCTGTAATAAATGAGCATTTGAGTTAAGAAAGTTAACCTCAGGATTTGAGAGTCCCTCTTCCCTAGTCATTCCCTAATACCTGTCACTCTCTACATGATGATGGGTGAATGAGCTCCTGGTTTGATCTGTTTGGTAATACCCAAGCGTAAAAGGTCTATTTGTTCAATACATTTGGTATTGATTGGGTACCTGCTATGATCCATGTGCCAGGAATAAGCTACAAACAGTAGGACCGTGTACCCGCTGTCTCAGAGGCTACATTCTGGGAGGGGAGGAGGAAACAGTGTGAGACATCAAAGAAATGCATGGTGAGATATCAGAGCATAAGAGATGCTATGAAGGAAACCAGAGGAGGAAAAGATTAGGAAGGAATGTTTGTTACAACCTGTGAGGCAGAGCCATTGGGACAGATTGTCCACATTGACTGGCCCCAGAGCCCTTTTCCCTCTGCTCACTTCATCTTCCAGGCAAGCTTTCCTGGGGCATGCTGTGGCAGGGACAGTGGGCCCAACCTGCTGCTTTCATGGGAGAAACCAGTGTGAATAGAAAGATATGCCCAAACCTGCACTTCTGGGCAGAGCTGTCTCACATTCCTGGTGGTGCATTCAGATCACTGGGAGGTTAAACTGCTATCACCCTCCCAGGGCGACCAGGTAGAGAACCAGAAGCAGGAATCCCCTAACTCGACCTCCCAACTCTCAGACTTCCTATGTCCACTCCCAAATGGGGCATCTGGAGCCTCTGATGGGGCCCAGGTGGCCCCACAGTAAGCCCCCAGGGCCAGCAGTGAACACTTTCCAAAGTTCTGGCCTCCTGTTTGGAAGCAGTGTGGAATACAACTGCAGCGCCAAAGAGCGCTACCCCTGTCCTTGTGCAGCAGTGAGGCTGTTCAGACATGTGGAAGCAGAGGGGCTGAGGACAGTGTGCCACAGCATTGATCTCTCTGATCTCCGGGGCCTCTTGGAAAGCAGCATTGGGTGCTCGCTGGCTTCGGACACTTGGGGGAAAGCTGACCAAGAGGGACAAGGAGCTGCAAAGACATTTCCAAAGTTGAAACACTACTGACTAAGAAAGTGGAAGCAAAAGACAAACAAATGTGACTGCAATAAACTAAGAAGCTCTGCACCTCAACAAAAAAATGAACAAGACATAAGACAGCCCATAGAATGGGAAAAAGTATTTACCCATGAGACCCATCCTACAAGGACTTAATATCAAAGATATAGAAAACACTGTTAGAACTTTACCAGAAAAAAAATCCAACTCCATCAAAAAATGGAGAGGAAGAAATGAACAGAACTTCCTCAAAGAAGAAATTCAAATGGCCAAAAGGCACATGGAAAATGCTCTACATTGCTAATCATCAAGGAAATGCAAATAAAACGAGATAATATCTCACACCACAGAGACTAGCACATATCAAGAACAGCCAGAGTTGGCATGGATGTGGGGAGATAGGGACTCTTATTCATGGCTGGTGGGAATACCCGACTGGTCCGACCTTTTGGAAAAAATATGGGCATTCCTCAAAAAACTAGAAGAGCTTCCAACTGTGACCCAGCAGCCTGCCTCTTCCCGTGGGCTAACAAACACGCAACAGAAATACCATCTGAACTTCATGTTCATTGTAACATCTTCGCAATAGCCAAAATCTAGAAACAACCCTGAATCAAGAACAGACAACTGGATAAAGAAACAATGGTGCATCTACATAGTCACCAGGAAGAATGAAGTAATGAAATTAGTCAAAAGAAAGGGACAGGGAGACGGAGCGATGAGTCCAGCAGGTAGGGCATTTGTGCAGGCCCAGGTTCTATCCCGGCATCCCATATGGTCCCCAAGCACTGCCAGGAGTGATTCCTGAGTGTAGAGCCAGGAGTATCCCTGAGCATTGCTGGGTGTGATTCAAAAAAGCAAAAAAAAAAAAAAAAAAGGAGAGGGACAGACAGAATGATTGCACTCATTTGTGGTATCTAATAATACAGTATGATCTGATTACCCAGGGACAAACGAAATGAGGGCCAAGAACGGCCCATAGTTAGAAAGCAAGGGGAGATAGGCTAGAGAAGAGGACCACTATGATCATGACAGTTGGAAATGATCACTCTGGACGAAGAACTGTCAGGTAAAGAGATATACTGATAACCTTATAGTACCTGCACCTAAATCATAATAGCCAGAAGGAGAGAGAGAGAGAGAGAGAGAGAGAGAGAGAGAGAGAGAGAGAGAGAGAGGGAGAGAGGTGTCTACCATGGAGGCAGAATATGGGTAAGGGTGGAAGGAGGGGAAACTGGGACATCGGTGGTGGAAATGTATGCTGGTGAAGGGGATGGGTGTTGGATTGTATGACTAAAGCCCAATTGTGGACAATTTTGTAAGTATCTCACTGTGATTTAATTTAAAACAAATTTTGAAGAAAAATAAGAAAATGAACTGCAAGACATGGAGTGCAGATGAATCAGGAAAGCCTGCTTGAGAACGTCTTCGGGCACCCAAGAGGCCATCCTGGGCAGAGAAGGCAACCTGAACAGAGCCAGAAAGGCCAACCAGGCCGTGTGTGTCTCACCAGCACCAACACCCTAAAGTCAGCAGGTTTCAGGAAGTCAGACATCAGATGGAGACAGAAACAACACAATGTGTCCACTGAAGTATTCTCCTCTTACATGGCATTAAACATCCATGTCACCACCCCAACAAGACCTTTCATCTCAGTTCAGTGGTAACCCTCCAGAATTCATGTTGTTTCCAGAGGTGAGGGTTTGGCAATGTGACAGTGATTCCACACGTGCGGGGAGGGGGCCATGCTGTGGCGGACTTGGGCAGGGATTTGGGCTCCCTCACACTCCCATTCCTCCACCTTCAAGCGCCAGGAGTCGTTGTGTGTGGCCGCGGGCTCCCAACCACCACAGCCAGCAAAAAAAAGCCCAGAAGAGACACTCCAGACCCACAGCTGTGCTGGCCCCACGCAGCCCTAAAAGCAGCCATGCAACAGTTTTAGATAATACTGGCAATTAGGACCAGGTCCTTCTCACAATCTTTCACATTTATACACTATATACAGTTCTAGGCAGGTTCTAGCCTTGGCCTATCATCCCAGTGAGCCTAGCAAAAGCCAGAGGAACCCCCACACCATAAGGTCAGTAATTCTCAATATGCATACTCCATAGCTCCTCAAATCTCCACCCTAGATCAAGGCTGATCTATTCCCATTGAGGTCCATCAGTAAATGCATGAGATGAGAGCCTACTACGGCGTATACCACCACACGGCAAAGCCCAGCAAGCTACCTGTGTTGTATTTGATAAGTCAAAAATCAGTAACAATTATAGACCTCTGATACCATGAGCTGAAAGAACGGTTTGAGGCACATTGTGTTCCTTGAGCAGGCAGATGCCCCTGGGCAGCACTGCCGCAATAGGACATATGGATGTGTTACTGGTGCCCACTCGGAACAAATCGATGATGAACAACGGGAGAGAGCAAGTGGTACAAGTGATACAAGTGACAGTGACTGTAGGAGACTATTCCTGGTCTCTAAATGTCTGGCGGGAGAGAGAAGTTTAAAGATCCTCTAATGCCCAGGAGAGCCCCCTGAAGCAGACAAAGAATTCTCACCTCCATTAATGTCCAGAGCACCAAGGTGTCGGGGGGACTCCGCCGAGTCCCCCAACAGTGCCGGGAGGCGAGTTCCCTTCTACCTCCGAGCAGAGGGGAATGGATGAAGACTCAGGAATCCGATGCAGTTTTTAAAATGCTTTACTTATCACAGGTTCAGGCATACAAGTCAGCAATGAGGAAAAACCGGTGCTTAGGATTCCCAGCTAGAACCCCAGCCACGTGTAGGCCAAGATAGCGGCCACCACATGTAAAGGCCCTGTAAGAGGAGACAAAGACAGACCTCCCAAGGAAGGAGTGCTGAGGCCCCAAAAGAGGAGGCCCAAAGAGAGAGAGAGAGAGAGAGAGAGAGAGAGAGAGAGAGAGAGAGAGAGAAGAGGGAGCAGGCTGGTTTTGTACCCCTACAACTCAGACCTCCACTATTATGAGAAGCAGGAAGGGTCAAATGCCCTCAAGTGATTTCTCCCAGCACCTCACCTAGGCCTATTATATGCTAATGTTTTGAGCCAAGATCTGCCTAGAAATGCCTTTATAGGGTAGAGAAGGGGGGATTTCTGAGATGGCATGCCTCTGTACCAAAGACTAATACTAATGCCAGTTAAATATTTCTCCAAGCCTTCACAAGAGTCTCGTCTACTTCGCCGGTAGTTTTGTATTTTAGTTGCCTTTGAGTTATCGGGAGCCATTCTTGCTTGCTGGAGGCAGACAGCATTTCTCTCTGGTCTAATTGCTTAGAGATCCAACGTGGCCAGGCAAATATGCTAGTAAGATCTAGCTAGTCCCAAGATGATTGTGGTAGCATGGAGAGAATATTTATACCAGCCAGTACAGAATACATGGTCAGATAAACTGCCACATTTAGACTACCCCTATCTACAAAGTGACTTGCAGGAAGCAATCCAGGGCAGATGCAGAGGCTCTTAGGCTTTAGGTGTCCTGCAACACAAAGATTGGGACATCCTTCACCAGTTTGAAGGGAAAGTCTCTCTTCTTATGGGCAGAAGGCAGAAAACAGTCATTCTAGGAGATTAGCCTTCGTAGTGACTCTGGCACTAGAAAGCCAAACTCAATCTATCGGGAGTAACTGGGATCCCCAACAATATCAAGAGATGAGTTCACGCTACCTTCTACCTTGACAGAGTCAGTGGGGAATGGATGAAAACTCAGGAGAGTCCAGCACAGTTTTCAAAGGCTTTATTCTCACATGTTCTGGTATACAATACAGCAACAGGAAAAACCCGCGCGCCGGTTTGTCGCTGGCTCCGGCCACGTGTAGGTTTAGAACCCTAGGCCAAGATGACCGCTACCACATGCTAAGGCCTAAGAAGGAAAGAACGGAGGAGGCAGAGAGGGAGAGACAGGGAGCAGAGAAAAGCCAAAAAGCAGGAGGCCCTTCTCCTTTACTCCTAGCCTAATATATAGATAGAAGCCAGCCAAAACCTTTCGAAAGCTCATGACCAGCCATGGGCGCAGGTCCAGAAGATGAAGCCAAGTAAATACTTCCCATTTAAATGCGGAACTTCAGGTGGAGCCCTATGACTCAAAACTACCACAAATGCCAGAGCCGAGTTCTCTGGGGGTAAAATCTCTACCGCAGTGCGAGGAGGAGCTGCATCTCTGTACCGAAAGCAGGTCAGAATGTAATTTGTAGGAAATAGCATTAATACTTCTTACCATGAACATAAGCCAGCAGATTCCAAACTCTAGATCCCACTGGGTCCAAAATCCATCAGAATAATTCACTTTGGCATTACCTTTAGAGTCAGAAACAGTCAGGTTGCCCAGAGGTACACGGCATGTCTCTTTCGAACTAGGACAACGAGGGTACATTATGGTTGATCCAATGTGACCACGTTGCTTCTCTTGGAATATCTACATGTATGTCCCTGCATGGGGACCTGTAGGATCAGGAAGAGTATAGAAATGGGGCAAGCAATTCATGATAAAAAAATATTTTATGCAGTAGAAAATTATGAAATCAATCCGGTTCTTCCCAAACTACCATTGTAGGTCTGCTCTGGAAATTCCCTAATTAAGACAGGAGTACTCTTCACATAAGCTAAGTATAGCTGGAGCCTAAGGCTTAGTAGGGAGTGTCACCCAACATCAATCCTCAAATTCACTTATCCGAAGACTTTTATACCTTGCACTTCAATGCCAGAATTATGGACCTACTCCTCCCAAAGCACGAGATTAATAGAAATCTCTTCCCGTTTCCCTATACTACAGCCCCAAGTCCGCAAACCCTGGGATGTATTGGCTGAAACATTATAGGGATTATGGGAAAGATAATGCGGCATTAAGAACTCAAATAGGTTTTGAGAAATTTTAGATTCTTTAAAAAGCCTCCTTGGAATGGAGGCTGTATAATAAAATTAAGCAGCTAAATTATAATTTGGGAAGCCAAATTTTTTGGCATGACCTCTCCTGGAATATAATGAGTCTTCTCAAGAAAACATGTTGCCAAATACCACTTCTCAGAGATAAGTTAGACTCAGTACCATATAAAATTAGAGAGTTGCACAGGATCTTGAAACCCAGGAAAGTTTTGTTAGTATCTGCCCTTGAGATGTCTTGTTTTAAATGGGTGACTACTGAGTTAAGAAAAAATTATTAGCATGTACCTAAATAAACATAAAACAAAGGGAGAGGCAAAAGCCAATAAAGTAGTAGCCAGATTTTTTCCTTTATGCTTTTTTTTTTTTTGGGGAGGCAGAGGAGGTGGAGGGCAAACCTGGTGGTTCTCAAGGGCTACTCCAGTTTATGGTCTGGGGTTGCTCCTAGCAGGAAGCATGTTGTAGCTTGAATTAAATCTGGAGCCTTTTAAGAAAGCAAGCTACGCACTGGAGGCATATTGAGTATCTCTACAGATCTTTCTTTCACTGTTTTTTTTTTTTACAAAAAAACTATAGGCTGCAAGTATTGGTAAAAGCCGGAGCATGTGATGGGGCTGGAGAGGTAATAAAGAGTAAGGATTTGTCTTGTATGTAGCTGACCGGCTTCTGTCCTGACGCCTCACAGGGTCATGTGCGCTCCCATATGTGATTCCCACCAAGCAGAGAGCCAAGGGTAAGCCCTGAGAATTACTAAGGTGTGGCCAAACTCTCTCACTCCACCCCATGCGCTACTGTTTGGTATAAACAAGTGAACAAATGCATCTGTCTTACCAATTCCTGTCTCCATCAAAAACTAAAACAAGCAAAAGTATGTGTGTGAGAGAGTGTGTGTGTGTGGCTTTGTGTGTGAGTGTGTAAAACAGGGTTAGGAATAGTAACAACTGGTGAGGCACTTAGCCGCCCAGCATTCACACTAATCGAATTCAATTCCTGGCACCACCTATACCTATGATGCCCCATTCACTCCTGAGCACCGAAACAAGATTAAGCCCCAAGAAATGCTTTGAGTTGTGGCCCCAAAACAAAAATAAAAAACAGAAATGGATTGCTATTGACTGGAGAGATAGTACAGTGAGCAGGCGTTCTCCTGTACCATCTAGCTCAGGTTTGATTCCTGGCATGACATAGGGTCCCCTGAGGCCTACCAGGAGTGATCCTGAGCACAGAGCTAGGAGTAAGCCCTGGACATTGCTGGGTGTGGCCCAAAACCAAAAAGACAAGCTAGAACAAAAAAGCTGTATTTTTGGTTCTGACAAATGGGGGGTGTGTGTGTGTGTGTGTGCATGTTGTGTGTGTGTGTGTGGTATTGCAAAATCAGATTCAGCATTCTAGTTCAAAACTTGACATTTTGGGGTAGGAAAGTTACTACATTTTGCAGTTCGGGTAAATTTATTTTAGAAAAATTGAATTGTTTTAAATCGAAGCCCAAAAAGCACAGAAGAAAGAGGGAACGGTGTAATATCTTGTAAAAGCAGTGAGCAGAAGCAGCAATGCTTTTGGGATTTTGAAAGGGGATACTCAATCACTAATTTTAAAATGTGCAAATGAATCCATCACAGTCACAAAGAGGAATTGGGACCCCCCCCAAATTTTTAATTTAACTGCTATTTGGAGTGAGTAGTTTTAGGTTTGTTGTTTATTTCCCAAGTAAAAAAATTAGGACCTAGAATTTTCCATTGGCCTGAAAACAATAAAAATAGCCCAGCAATCTTTCCTTGGGCCAATAACAGAAAAGGGGTCTCTAAGGGCAGACTAAGAGCCAGAAATAAGACGGGAGGGTAGAGTGAAAGAATGGCAAATAGTTCTATCTATTCTACGTGTATAGTCAATTATCAGACGAGCACAGATTTATATATGCGGTTTGGCTCACACTGAATTAGAGATGTGATTTTATTTCTTTGATTGTTTCAAGTCAGGACTTCTCAACCTTGGCTCTATTGACATTTTGGAGCAGGGCTACCTGAGCATTACAGACAATGTTTAGCTCCTGGCCTCTGCCCAGTGTGTGCCAGTCACAACTCCCAGGAGTAGGGGTATCTCCTAATATTTATTGTCAATATCTCCAAATATGGTGGACCTCCCTACAGAGTCAAAACATCCTGATTGAAAGAACGACTTAGTCTAGGAGGTTGGAGGGATGTGCAGGATGGAGAGTTAGAAAGAATGGGAATTAACAACTGGGAACACGTTCCATGTTGTAACACGCAGTTGTTGATATGCGGCCGGGATTTGAGGAAGATCTTTACACATAGCAACAGTCTGAATGCTACCAAAAAAATAGTAAATTAAGATCTTAATGGCTCTAGGGGCTCCCTTGGGAAGTGAAATTACTTGTTCTGGAAAGGAAAACTAAGAGAAAGAATGTTTACATAGGGCGAAGCGATAGCCCAGCGGAGGTAAGTGTTTACCTTGCACCTTTGGCTAGCCGGCCCTGTCTGTAGAGTTTGATACCGGTAGCCCATTTGGTCCCCTGAGCACCTTCAGGAGTGATTACAGAGTGCAGAGCCAGGAGTAACCCTGAGGCGCATTCGCGGAGTTGCGACCCAAAGAGGAAAAAAAGAGAGGCTGTAAAGGCCCCAGCAATATAAGCAATGATGGTTATAATGAAATAGTGTGTGGTTTCCATCTGACCCAGCGGAGGGAACCGCTCATCTGAACCCTAAGATGGTAAAGTCTGAGCATCAAACTGAACAGCAATTTCAGTGGAGGGAAATAGCGTCTAAGAACTTCAATTTTAAAGTCTGATATTTCAGAAACTCATTGGACAGTTACATAGTTAATTTTTTAATTTTTATCACATATGAAGGGAATCTATCAGGTATTCTTCTTTTTTCACAAACAAACTAAATAATATGACTAATAAGCCCTTTAGGAATTGCCCAGAAGGTGTTCAGGGTTTACTCTTGGCTCTGTATTCATGGATTACTCCTGGCGGTGTTTAAAGGGGACCACATGGTAGTAGGAATTGAATCCAGGTTGGTTGCATGAAAGGCAAGTGCTTTTACCCACTGTACTAGTGTTTTTCTGGTTCCTTTTGAAGTACATTTAAAGAAAACTTTTCTTTTATAAAGAGATTTCAGTTAATCACTAAAGAATTGCAATCAGAAAAAATCCGCAACCCTGCAACTGCGAAATGATGTTGAGATATAAAGATAATTTAAAGGTTAATTTTGATGGAAATTCATGGTTCCAAAGTGCTGTTCCTTGTGGGATAAAATATTGCCATACATGGGACCGGAAGAGTAGCGCGGATAGAGGCGTTTGCTTGCAGCGAGCTCCAGCCCATGCGACCCGAGGTTCGATTCCGGCATCCCATATGATCCCCGAGCACCGCCAGGAAGTGATTCGTTTACAGAGCCAGGAGAAACCCCTGAGCATTGCCAGGAATTAGCGACCCAAGAAAGAGAAGAAAAAATGTGCCCATAATGCGGTGGGATATTATTCAGTCTTCAAAGGGAAGAAAGTCTGACATGAGCTCCAAAATAGATGGACCTTGAGCACGTTATAGTGATGAGTGAAATAAGCCTGCTTTTTAAGAGGACAAACACAGTAGGGCTTCATTTAGAAATGAGGACCATCAAAATCTAGGGATGGAGGGAATAGAATAGTGGCTGTCAGAGCCAGGGGAGAAGTGTTGGTGCCGACCCAGTGGTGAGTAAGCTTCAGTGTTACGAGATAAATAAAAAGCTCAAGAGATTTCTTATACAACAATAAAATGTGAATGTACTTGACACTATTGTGCACTATTGACCTGGGGGAGGAGGCGCAATCAATAGGCAAGAGCATATGTTTGTACCCCAACCTATGCCAATGCACCCCACGCCCCTGTGGTCTCTGGGCGCCCCTGGGACTGACACCTGAGCACCACCAAAGGATTTACTTAAAAAAATAAAAAGACAAAAAACAAAACAAAACAAAAAAGGAAGCTGGGGACATTGGTGATGGGGAAATATACACTGGTGGATGATGGGGAAATATAAGGGCAGGTGTTGGAACAGTATACTGACTGGAAACCAATCATGAACAACTTTGCAACTGTGTATCTCACTGTGTTTCAATTTAAAAAATATATAAAATTGTTTCTAAAAAAAGAGAAAAATATATCTTTAACTTACAAGTTGAATTGCCTCACCTAAAAGTGAGGGGGCCAAAAGCAGTGATATAACAGGTAGTCGCTCTTACTTTGCGTGTGTCTGGCCCGGGTTTCAATCCCTGGCACCTCTTTGGTCTCCCAAGCCCGCCCAAGGAGTGATCCCTGAGTGCAAAGAAGCCAGAGAGAAAGCCCTGAAGACTGCTGGAGTCTGAGTCCCAAAATAAAATGGAAAATAAAAAAATGGTACATTTAGTTTTGCCACAATTAAACTAAAAAAAAAATCACTGCATCAGGAAGCCAACAGGAACCGTGTAGGAGGGTGATTCCAACTGTAAGCAAATTCATCTACCTTAGTCTCAGGATGACGCAGAAAGCAGACCAGCCGCGGCTGGCTCACAATGAGCTGCGTTAGGAATAGCGCATGTACCATCCTGAGTGAGGAGTCTTGACAACAAAGGGCTGAACCTAATCATGCTTCTAGATCACAACCATTTATTTACAGAAACAAGGGAAAGAGAGGAACATTGTACTAAACCCATGAGGAAGCAGTTGGCCAGGTCAGGATGTAAATATTGCAGGACAAAGAACCCAGAATAAGTTTAGTGGCATGAAAAACAGAGAGGTAGCATACTGCTATAGAGACAAAAGACACTTTAGAGCCATAGCATCCCATTACAATGCCTGGCTTCTGTCTAGGACCCTGATTCCTGAACAACCAACTATAAGAGGAGCATCTTTGAATGAATCAAAGAAATGTGAGCAGAGTGCAGTGTCAGGGGAGATACTCAAGATTACTATTAAATCACTGGAAGCTGGGAGCAGCAGAGAGGAGGGAGGATGTAAGGGGAAATCCTATGAGCAAGGAAGTATTTGTAGTTTGAAATGATTTAGAGGCTCCTTTAGAATTATATTAAGAAGGCTGGAGACAAAGTGGAAAGAGAGAAAGGACCAGTCTTTATGTAAATATTGGGAAGAAGAATAATGTTTGCTTACGTTACAGCAGCTTTTTCACTGCTACCTGTTTTGTACATGTTTAAGAATTCCATAGACAAAAATATTTGTTTTTCAAAAATATTAGGAATATTACTGGTGCCACGCTCTGCACTTTTTTTCCAGTTCAAGCTGATCATGGGAGGCCAAAAAGTGAATTAAATAATGACTTTAGCTACATTCTAAAGGGCATCACACACACACACACAGAAGTTTGCATGGAGCTAAAACCTAGAAGTTACAAATAATGAGAGGAGCAGGAAGCATCACCTGGGATGGGTGGGAGTCTGTAGGTGAAATAAGGTTAAATCTTGGTTCTTTGGAACCTGAGCTATATGATGGAGGTAGGGCTCTTTGCCCCAGTAAAGGGAGCCAACCAGGTTAGATCCTGGCAAAGCACATAGTAAATTCTCTGGGGCGCACCAGGAGTGATCCTGAGCGCAAGCTCTAAGCACTTTTTAGTTGTGGCCTAAAAAGCAAAACGGGATGAGGGGAATGTCTTGGTTCTTTGCTGTTACCCAGTCATGTCTAAGATGTACATATTAAGCCCTATAGCCTTAAGTTACCATTGTCCCAGAAAGTGCCACTCTGAACTGGCAGAAACTGTAGTAAGCTTTACAGTCAGACTGTCTGTTTTCAGTGTGGCTCAGGAGCAGGAAATTGGCTAAAACCACAAAAATTTTGTAACGATGGTTTACACCCAGCTCCCAGGACTTGGTGCCCCCATATTGATCCTGGGATTAAATTCACACTCCGTGCAGTTGATGGGAAAACACCAAGCCAAGGGTTCAATAGTGATCATAAATTAGCAGCATCCCTGGAACCCAGCAGGATAAACAAAATCCTCTCTAGAAGAAAATGATTAGAAATCAGAAGCTCCCAATGTTCCCACAGATACTTATTTTTTGAAAGTAGAAAATTTATTGGAGAGAGTAAGAAAGAAAGGAAAGCAACTCCCCTTGTGGCGTGAAATTTGGTAGAGGCCTAAATCAGTGTCCCTACAGATTAAGTGCAATAAAAATGAGATTGGGACAAGAGATAGTAGAGGAGTGAAACCTGTCATTCTTCAGGAAGGAGCTTCTCCCTCCTGCAGCTAGAATTTAAAAATCTCCCAAACATACTGTGAATGTAAAATAAATATATCCACAGAGGCCTGGCTTCAGGGTTTGAAATTTCTCCACCTGGTTTTCTTTCTCCTGTAACTCCTGACCTGGCTTCTTTTAAATTTATCTGTGTAATCAACTCCTCCTCTATCCCCTCACTCCTTTCATTACCATATTCTTCTCCTGCTCTTGCTCCACCTGAAATCACTTATCTCTCCTTCAAGATTCAAGCCAAATGCTGCTTTTACTGTGACATTTTCCACAGAGGCCTACAAGGGTTTGGGGGCATTTTCTGCCCCCACCCCAGGAGCAGAAAAAATGTTCCTCCCTCTCTACACCCCATCCTCTTGGACCTGTTGCGAGAGCAATGCTCCATCCTGATTGTTCAGAAATATTCTTCTCTCCTAGCCTTGACTAAGCTCAGACCCAAATTAGAAGGGAATGATCTTCCCCAAACTTGGGTTTCAAAAAAACAACAAAATCAGTTCTTAGGAGGAAGTCAAGAAAGCACAGTGAAAGATGAGGATTGGGGTAAGGATTGGGAAAGAAAGGAATCTTTGTTCTGGGAGGAGAGAGGGAGGCGTCTACACTGAGATGCAGGGGAGGGAGGCAGGCACCTGCGTGGATGTTCTTAACCCAATGGAATGATTCAGAGGAAACATGAGGAAAAGAAATGTCTAGGAGGTAGACAAGGTTGATCTGTTTTGGAAGGAAACAAAACCAAGACACACAAAGGCGAACTTTGCTTCCCCTTGAAATAGCTCCATGCAGAGCCCTATTCAATGAAACCAGAATGTCAATGCAACAGGGCCAGCTGATAGCTCTGCAGAAAACGGGGCGGGGCGATGAAAGGCGGGTAGAGGCGTTTGCTTACCGCAGCGGCTGGCCTGTGCCGGCTTGGAGTTCGATCCCGGCATCCCACATGGTCCCCTGAGCACCGCCAGGGAGTAATTCCTGAGTGCAGAGCCAGGAGAAACCCTGAGCATTGCGGGTGTGACCCAAAAAAAAAAGCAGAAAACAAGAGGCTGAGGTGGCAGAGGATGAGGTCATCACAAACCGAGATAAACTAGGGGAGGCTTTCTGTTGATTGAAAAAGACTTTTTTCAAAGATAGGACTCATTGAATTCCTACTGACGAACTCAGGAGATTGGTGAGGGTCTTCAGAAGGAGGGAATTGACTGTCTATCAGGAGTCCCCAGGGGAGGCCACATGGATTTGCTAGAAGTACAGAAAGAGCCACCAGCGATTCAAGGAGTCTATAAGAGCAAGGTGTCAGCTAAGAACAAATTCGGACCAGCACTCCTCCCGCCACAGCCACGCCTGACCTTTGTTCCTGGGCCTCCTTCCCAGCCAAGGGGTGGAGCATGGCAGGGCCCTGGTGCATGATGGTGACAGACATGTGAAGAACCGAAGACTCCCTACCACCCAGCTGCCTGAGTTATATAGCCGGTGAATGATGTTACTGAAATATCTATAAACAGCCCTTGGCAGAAAAGGTTTTCCCAGCCCTGCCCCTAGAGCCCTGAATTCTCCAACTGGGATATGTAGGCCCACAAAGGGGTCTCATAACTAAATGAAGGTGGCAGGGAAAAGGATTGTCAAAAAAAAAAAAGAAGCAAAGGTTTCGGAATGACCAAAGATTAATTACAAATAAATCGTTTGAATTCGATTATTTCTGGCCACGCTCATTCATGTTGCATTTCCTAGGATTACAAGTGGCAAATGTTTAGAAGTCGATTTAACCCAAATTGCTTCTTTATGTGTAGGAGTTATAACTAACTAAACCAGATTTTTGAGCAAGTGGTTCCTTTGGGTAGGAAGGGGAGAGGGGATGAGTCGCGCCCAGTGGTGCTCAGGAGACTCAGACAAAATGTTTTAACCTTTCTACTATCTTTCTGACCTGAACAAGTTTTTCTTTGCTAAGGAGAATTAGAATTAAGACCCCTTGGGTCCCCTTTCCTTAAAATTCACATGAACTCAAGCACATCAATTTTCTCCCTATTACAGTAAAAAGCACCCTCCGTGAGTCCCTGCTCCTGAACAATATTTTTTAAATTCATTCATGATAGACAAACAGACAGACAGACAGACCCAGACAGACAGACAGACAGAATTGGTAGATAGATAATAGATTGTGGATAGGTAGATAGGCCGGAATTTAGATGAAGTAGGTATCATACCAGGCACTGCTCTAGACGCCAAGAATACATCAGGGAACAAACAAGCCTGGTTTCGTGAAGACAACCTTCCAGGTTTATGGTCTCCAGCTTTCAGATGTCAAGAAAGCTTGGATGGAGCAGAGAGAGTGCAGGGGAGAAGTCACTTGTCTTGCATCCCACTAACTCTGGTTCAATCCACATATGGTCCCCTAAGCAGAACTAAGAATAGTCCATAGCACACCACTGGGTGTGACCTTTAAACCCAGAACAAAATTATTTTTTTGTAAAAAGAGAGAAAAACAGGGGGGGAGAGGAATAATATAGGAGTCAAGGCATTTTGCCTTAACCCGCACTGACTCCAGGTGATCGCCGCACCGCCAGAGTCCCCCAACACCAGAGGAGTGATCCCTGACCATCATCAGGAGTGGCTCCCTGAGCACAGAACCAGGAATTTTTGACCAGGTGTAACCCCCCCAAATAAAAAAAAAGGTTGGAATTATGGCCTGAGTGATTTAGAGATTCTGACCTTGGGCCACATTTAAGACCTCTCATTCTAAGGAATTCCAGGGACAAAACCTTTTATTTTTATTTTTTATTTTTTATTTTTTGCTTTTTGGGTCACACCAGGACGCTCAGGGGTCACTCCTGGCTCTGCACCAAAAAATTACTCCGGCGGTGCTCGGGGACCATATGGGATGCCGGGGATCCGAACCCGTAGCCTGCATGGGCCAGCGCCGCCGCAAGGCAAACACCTACCCTCAGGCTTATCGCTCTGCCCCCCAAAAACCTTTTATTTTAAAGAGGACAAGGGATAAGATTCAAATGAATGCATTCTGATTCCTACATTGCTGAGAGACTAAGGGTACCGCCTCTAGCAGGGGGTGAAGGGCTAGAGAATAATGTTAAGCAGAATCTTCACAAAACCATATGACTTCTAGGACCCCAGCAACTCTTGCCCAGGATGAGCCACAGAGACATGCTGGTATGTGCTCACCACAGAGATGCAGAAGTCCCCAATACCTCTGCATGTCCTTCCCTTGAGTGTGAGCGGAACCTCACTCTTTCTCCCAACCACATCAGACTGCTGCAGGGAAAGATTTGGAGGTAAGATATCTTTTCCATGGTCATGTTGCCAAGACTAACTTCCATCTTCGGGGAGAGTCCCAGAGGACTCAATGATTTGAGGCGAATCCAGGGTGACTTATGGAGAGACCCAAAAGGGAAGCAACCAAGGGGTACCTCTGACTAGTAGCCAACAAATTTCTGAGGTCTCAGTGAACGTCCCACTGAAACTAACTCTGGCAAAATCACGTGGACCTGAAATTGGATCTCCCTCAGTTTACCCTCAGAGAAAAGCCTGACCCTGTCTAACCTTTGATTGAGTCACTAAGAGACCCCCAAGTCCCCCTTAACCCAGCTGAAATATGTTACAGACAGCAAAAATGGCATTGGGGATCAACCTAGAGTTAGATAAATGCAAAAGAGGCAAGCATCTTTACCTGCTATTCCATTGCGCTAACCCCATATGGCTTTAGTTGTTGTTGTTTTACTTCAGTACTAGGGATATGGTTCAGTGACCAGGTGTATACCTTGCATGCATAAGACCTGAGTTCAGTTCTAGCATTGCAGAGAAAAAATTAATAAATAAAAATATTAGTGACTTCAGTATATTCCCGAAGTGCTCCATGGCAATTCATACAATGCTTTGCAACTGAGTTGCTTCCAACTTGATTCTCCATCTCCACACAGCCATGGAGACCCAGCTGGAATATGGTACAGACATGATAAAAGAAAATACAGCTCACGCTATTCATAATGGCTAGAATCTGGAAACAACCTAAGTACCCGAGAACAGATTACTACTAAAGAAACTGTGGCAACATCTACAGCAATGGAATACTGTGCAACTGTCAAAAAACAAAAAATTGTGAGGAAATTTACCTGCAAATGGATGGACATGGAGACTATCATGCTGAGTGAAATTAGTCAGAAAGGAAAAAGACAGATATAGAATGACTGCACTCATTAATGGGATATAAATGATACCAGTGTTTTACTGAGTGTGGGAAATTGGTAATGTCAGACTAGAACTCACCATTGAATATACACAAAGAGACTTACATGATAAACCCTAAAATGTCTGCAGGGCTAGCCACAGTGTGTAAAAGAAGAGGGAGAGATGTAGAGAGAGAGAGATAGCGAGAGAGAGGGGGAGGAAAGGGGGTTATCTGCTATTGAGGCAACCTGGGGTGGGGCGTGGGAGGGGGGGTGGGTACATTGGTGGTGGGGATGGGGCACTGGGTGGAAGGGATGGGTGCTGAATACTGTATTACCAAGAACCAATTATGAACACCTTTATGAATCCATATATGTCTCACTGATTGGTATAATAAGAATTTTTTTAAAGAAAATACACAGCTCAACCAATATGGTCACATGTCACAAAAGCGTAATGCTGGGTAAGAAAGGACCCAGGTGCCGAGTGGAACATGAATCAGT
>JAJIBD010034669.1:0-34281 GCA_021461705.1 Cryptotis parvus
CAGCTGTATTTCTGTAGTCTAGTTCCATAAGAAGTGACATGTTCTCTGAACAAGTTCCCTTTTTAGCTCTGATTCTAAATTGAGCTGGAGCCCTTAAGGGCAGGTGCTGCCTTTGCCCCCTCAGGGAGTGCTGGACCTAGACTTTGTGGGATGTTCCCATGATTTTCCCTTTTCTTAGGGAACCAATCAGCTCTAACTTGGGGAAGCTGTAAGCCAAAGACTTACAGCAAACAAAAGGTTGCATAAGAGTCAGATTCTAACTACGTTGTAGAAATTTCCCTAATGGAGATATAAGCAGAAACAGTCAGATCTAGCCACAAATGGAGCTCCTGTTAACTGGCAGGCACTGTTCCAGACTCCAGGGGACAGCAGTGGAGTTAAAGCCCTGTATCCCAAGGGACGGTTCTTGCTTAGTCGGTATTTCCCCAAATCAGTCCTGTGGCCTTGGGTAGCAGTGACCAGGCTCATTTTAGATTGGCTACTTGAACTGGGTGCAAGACATTGGAAAGGCACACAGGAGCCCTATGTGGAGAGAAGAAGTGGTCTGTCTGCAAGCAACAGGACTGAAGCTGAAGATTGGGGAGAACACAGCCCTGCACCGAGAGGTCCCAGTGTCCCAGTCCAGACTCAGCCAGGCTTCAGACACTGCTTGCTAGGTCCGTGGGAGGACCACTGCTGATGTTAGTCCCATCTTGCTTGTAATGAAAGGAGGGCTCCTCAGTTCACAGTGCAGCCTCTATCACAGAGAGAGTGTGGACAAGTCCATGTTTTATTCTGTTTTCAGCTTACATGTGAATGCAGTGTACTCAGCCTCTTGTCAGGAAGGGCCTGTAATAAATGAGCATTTTGAGTTAAGAAAGTTAACCTCAGGATTTGAGAGTCCCTCTTCCCTAGTCATTCCCTAATACCTGTCACTCACTACATGATGATGGGTGAATGAGCTCCCTGGTTTGATCTGTTTGGTAATACCCAAGCGTAAAGGTCTATTTGTTCAATACATTTGGTATTGATTGGGTACCTGCTATGATCCATGTGCCAGGAATAAGCTACAAACAGTAGGACCGTGTACCTGCTGTCTCAGAGGCTACATTCTGGGAGGAGGAGGAAGCTTGTTAACGAGACATCAAAGAAATGCATGGTGAGATATCAGAGCATAAGAGATGCTATGAAGGAAACCAGAGGAGGAAAAGATTTGGAAGGAATGTTTGTTACAACCTGTGAGCAGAGCCGTGGGACAGAGCATTGTCCACAATGACTGGCCCCAGAGCCCTTTTCCCTCTGCTCACTTCATCTTCCAGGCAAGCTTCTCCTGGGGCATGCTGTGCAGGGACAGTGGAGCCCAACCTGCTGCTTTCATGGGAGAAACCAGTGTGAATAGAAAGGGATGCCCAAACCTCTGCACTTCTGGGCAGAGCTGTCTCACATTCCTGGTGGTGCATTCAGATCACTGGGAGGTTAAACTGCTATCACCTCCCAGGAACGACCAGGTGAGAGAACCAGAAGCAGGAATCCCCTAACTCGACCTCCCAACTCTCAGACTTCCTGTGTCCACTCCCAAATGGGGCATCTGGAGCCTCTGATGGGGCCCAGGTAGCCCTGTCACAGAGAGCCCCAGGGCCAGCAGTGAACACTTTCCAAAGTTCTGGCCTCCTGTTTGGAAGCAATGTGGAATACAACTGCAGCCCACAAAGAACGCTTCTCCTGTCCTTGTGCAGCTTAGTGAGGCTGTTCAGACATGTGGAAGCAGAGAGGCTGAGGGACAGTGTGCAGCATTGATCTCTCGATCCCCGGGGCCTCTGTGGAAAGCAGCATTGGGTGCCGCTGGCTTCGACACTTGGGAGCAAGCTGACCAAGAGAGGACAAGGAGCTGAAAAGACATTTTCAAAGTTGAAACACTACTGACTAAGAAAGTGGAAGCAAAGACAAACAAATGTGACTGCAATAAACTAAGAAGCTTCTGCACCTCAAAAGAAAAAAATGAACAAGACATAAGACAGCCCATAGAATGGGAAAAAGTATTTACCCATGAGACCCATCCTACAAGGACTTAATATCAAAGATATAGAAAACACTGTTAGAACTTTACCAGAAAAAAAAAAACTCCATCAAAAAAATGGAGAGAGAAGAAATGAGCAGAACTTCCTCAAAGAAGAAATTCAAATGGCCAAAAGGCACATGGAAAATGCTCTACATTGCTAATCATCAGGAAATGCAAATAAAACGAGATAATATCTCACACCACAGAGACTAGCACATATCAAGAACAGCCAGAGTTGGCATGGATGTGGGGAGATAGGGACTCTTATTCATGGCTGGTGGGAATACTGACTGGTCCGACCTTTTTTGGAAAAAATATGGGCATTCCTCAAAAAACTAGAAATCGGGGCTTCCATACAACCCAGCAATATACCCGTGGGCCCCAAAAACACACAACAGAAATACCATCTGAACTTCTATGTTCATTGTAACACTATTCACAATAGCCAAAATCTAGAAACAACCTGAACAAGAACAGACAACTGGATAAAGAAACAATGGTGCATCTACATAGTCACCAGGAAGAATGAAGTAATGAAATTAGTCAAAAGAAAGGGACAGGGGGCCGGAGCGATAGTCCAGCAGGTAGGGCATTTGTGCAGGCCCAGGTTCTATCCCGGCATCCCATATGGTCCCCAAGCACTGCCAAGAGTGATTCCTGAGTGTAGAGCCAGGAGTATCCCTGAGCATTGCTGGGTGTGACCCAAAAAGGCAAAAAAAAAAAAAAGGAGAGGGACAGACAGAATGATTGCACTCATTTGTGGTATCTAATAATACAGTATGATATGATTACCCAGGGACAATCGAAATGAGGGCCAAGAGACGCCCATGGTTAAGTAAGGGAGATAGGCTAGAGAAGGGACCACTATGATCATGACAGTTGGAAATGATCACTCTGGATAAGAACTTTGTCCAGGTAAAGAGATATACTGATAACCTTATAGTACCTGCAAAACACAAAATCATAATAGCCAGAAGGAGAGAGAGAGAGAGAGAGAGAGAGAGAGAGAGAGAGGGAGAGAGGTGTCTACCATAGAGGAAGAATGTGGGTAAGGGGTGGAAGGAGGGAAACTGGGACATCGGTGGTGGGAAATGTATGCTGGTGAAGGGATGGGTGTTGGAACGTTGTATGACTAAAGCCCAATTGTGGACAATTTTGTAAGTATCTCACTGTGATTTAATTTAAAACAAATTTTGAAGAAAAAATAAGAAAAATGAACTGCAAGACATAGATGCAGATGAATCAGGAAAGCCTGCTTGAGAGAACACGTCTTCGGGCACCCAAGAGGCCATCCTGGGCAGAGAAGGCAACCTGAACAGAGCCAGAAAGGCCAACCAGGCCGTGTGTGTCTCACCAACACCAACACCCTAAAGTCTGCAGGTTTCAGGAAGTCAGACATCAGATGGAGACGAAACAACACAATGTGTCCACTGAAGTATTCTCCTCTTACATGGCATTAAACATCCATGTCACCACCCCAGCAAGGCCTTTCATCTCAGTTCAGTGGTAACCCTCCAGGATTCATGTTGTTTCCAGAGGTGAGGGGATTTGGCAATGTGACAGTGATTCACACGTGCAGGGGGGGCCATGCTGGCGGACTTGGAGCAGGGATTTGGGCTCCTCCTCCCATTCCTCCACCTTCAAGCTCCAAGTCGTTGGGTGTGGCTGCAGCTCCCAACCACCACAGCCAGCAAGCCCGGAAGAGACACTCCAGACCCACAGCTGTGCTGGCACGCAGCCACAAAGCAGCCATGCAACAGTTTTAGATAATACTGGAAGTTAGGACCAGGTCCTTCCACAATCTTTCACATTTATACACTATATACAGTTCTAGGCAGGTTCTAGCCTTGGCCTATCATCCCAGTGAGCCTAGCAAGAAGCCAGAGGAACCCCCCACACCATGAGGTCAGTAATTCTCAATATGCATACTCCATAGCTCCTCAAATCTCCACCCTAGATAAAGGCTGATCTATTCCCATTGAGGTCCATCAGTAAATGCATGAGATGAGAGCCTACTACCGCGGCGTATACCACCTACACGGCAAAGCCTGGCAAGCTACCTGTGTTGTATTTGATAAGTCAAAAATCAGTAACAATTATAGACCTCATTCCCATGACCTGAAAGAACGGTTTGAGGCTCTTTGTGTTCCTTGAGCAGGCAGATGCCCCTGGGCAACACTTGCTTGCAACAAGGACATATGAATGTGTTACTGGTGCCCACTCGAGCAAATCGATGAACAACGGGAAGACAAGTGGTACAAGTGATACAAGTGACAGTGACTGTAGGAGACTATTCCTGGTATCTAAATGTCTAGCAGGAGAGAGAAGTTGTAAAAAGATCCTCTAATGCCCAGGAGAGCCCTCACAAACAAGAATTCTCCTGCCATTAATGTCCAGAGCACCAAGGTGTCGGGGGACTCCGCCGGGGTCCCCAACAGTGCCGGGAGCGAGTTCCCTTCTACCTCGGGGCCGGCGGGGAATGGATGAAGACTCAGGAATCGATGCAGTTTTAAAATGCTTTACTTATCACAGGTTCAGGCATACAAATCAGCAATAAGAAAAACCCGTGCTTAGGATTCCCAGCTAGAACCCCAGCCACGTGTAGGCCAAGATAGCGGCCACCACATGTAAAGGCCCTGTAGAGAGGAGACAAAGACAAGACTTCCAAGAAGGGTGCGAGCTCACAAAGAGAGTGCCCAAAGAGAGAGAGAGAGAGAGAGAGAGAGAGAGAGAGAGAGAGAGAGAGAGAGAGAGAGGGAGCAGGCTGGTTTTAATACCCCTGCAACTCAGACCTCCCACTATTATGAGAAGCAGGAAGGGTCAAATGCCCTTAAGTGATTTCTCCCAGCACCTCACCTAGGCCCTATTATATGCTAATGTTTTGAGCCAAGATCTGCCTGGAAATGCCTTTATAGGGTAGAGAAGGGGATTTCTGAGATGGCATGTCTCTGTACCAAAGACTAATACTAATGCCAGTTAAATATTTCTCCAAGCCTTCACAAGAGTCTCGTTTACTTCACGGTAGTTTTGTATTTTAGTTGCCTTTGAGTTATCAGGGAGCCATTCTTGCTTGCTTGGAGGCAGACAGCATTTCTCTCTGGTCTAAATACTTAGAGATCCAACGTGGCCAGGCAAATATGCTGGTAAGATCTAGCTAGTCCCAAGATGATTGTGGTAGCATGAGAGAATATTTATACCACCCAGTACAGAATACATGGTCAGATAAACTGCCACATTTAAACTACCCCCTTATCTACAAAGTGATTTGCAGGAAGCAATCCAGGGCAGATGCAGAGGCTTTTAGGCTTTTAGGTGTCCTGCAACACCAAGGTTGGGACATCCTTCACCGTTTGAAGGAAAGTCTCTTCTTATGGGCAGAAGGCAGAAAACAGTCATTCTGGGAGATCAGCCTTCATGTGACTCTGGCACTAGAAAACCAAACTCAATCTGTCGGGAGTCGCTTGGGATCCCCAACAATATCAGGGAATGAGTTCCCTTCTACCTTCTACCTTCGAAGTCAGTGGGGAATGGATGAAAACTCAAGAATCCAGCACAGTTTTAAAAGGCTTTATTCTCACAGGTTCTGGTATACAATACAGCAACAGGAAAAACCCAGCGCGGTTTGTCGCTGGCTCCGGCCACGTGTAGGTTTAGAACCCTAGGCCAAGATGACCGCTACCACATGCTAAGGCCTAAGAAGGAAGAGAACGGAGAGGCAGAGAGGAGAGACAGGGAGCAGAGAAAAGCCAAAAATGGCAAAGGGCCCTTCTCCTTTCTCCTAGCCTATTTTATAGATAGAAGCCAGCCAAAACCTTTCAGCTCAGCCCATCGTGGGCTGGGCTATCCAGAGATGAAGCCAAGTAAATAACCCTATTTAAATGCGAGAACTTCAGGTGGGCCCTATGACTCAAAGCTTCACAAATGCCAGAGCTGATTCTCTGAGGTAAAATCTCCCTAGCAGAGTGAGGAGGAGCTGCATCTCTGTACCAGAAAGCAGTTCAGAATGTAATTTGTAGGAAATGGCATTAATACTTCTTACCATGAATATATAGCCAGCAGATTCCAGACTCTAGATCCCACTAAGGTCCAAAATCCATCAGAATAATTCACTTTGGCATTACCTTTAGAATCAGAAACACATCAGTTTGCCCAGAGGTGCACCGGCATGTCTCTTTGAACTAGGACAACTGATTACATTATGGTTGATCCAATGTGACCACGTACTCTTGGAATATCTACATGTATGTCCCTCAGGGACCTGTGGGATCAGGAAGAGTATAGAAATGGGGCAAGCAATTCATGATAAAAAAAAATATTTATGCAGTAGAAAATTATGAAATCAATCCGATTCTTCCCAAGCTACCATTGAGTCTGCTCTGGAGATTCCCTAATTAAGGCAGGGAGTAGCTCTTCACATAAGCTAAGTATAGCTGGAGCCTAAGGCTTAGTAGGGCGTGTCACCCAACATCTCCTCAAATTCACTTATACAAAGACTTTTACCTATGCCCTTCCAATCCAGAATTATGGACCTACTCCTCCAAAGCATGAGATTAATAGAAATCTCTTCCCGTTTCCTATACTCCAGCCCCAAGTCTGCAAAACCCTGGGATGTATTAGCTGAAACATAAAGGATGTGGGAAAGATAATGCAGCACTTAAGAACTCAAATAGGTTTTGAGAAATTTTAGATTCTTTAAAAGCCTCCTTGGAATCAATGGAGGCTGTATAACAAAATTAAGCAACTAAATTATAATTTGGGAAGCAAAATTTTTTGCATGACCTCTCCTGGGATATAATGAGTCTTCTCAAGAAAACAATGCCAAATAATACTTCTCAGAGATAAGTTAGACTCAGTACCATATAAAATTAGAGAGGTGCACAGGATCTTGAAACCCAGGAAAGTTTTGTTAGTATCTGCCCTTGAGATGTCTTGTTTCATAAATTGGTGACTACTGAGTTAAGAAAAATTATTAGCATGTACCTAAATAAACAAAACAAAAGGGAGGGCAAAACCAATAAAGTAATAGCCAGATTTTTTCCTTTATACTTTTTTGGGGGAGGCAGAGGAGGTGGAGGGCAAACCTGGTGGTTCTCAAGGGCTACTCTCAGTTCTATGGTCTGGGGTTGCTCCTAGCAGGAAGCATGTTGTGGCAGGAATTAAATCTGGAGCCTTTCAGAAAGCAAGCCACGCACTGGGCATATTGAGATATCTCTACAGATCTTTCTTTCACTGTTTTTTTTTTTTACAAACTATAGGCTGCAAGTATTGGTAAAACGGAACCATGTGATGGGGCTGGAGAGGTAATAAAGGGGTAAGGATTTGTCTTGTATGTGGCTGACCCGGCTTCTGTCCTGACACCTCACAGGGTCCTGTGCACAGCCATAAGTGATTCCTAAGCAGAGAGCCAAGGAGTAAGCCCTGAGAATTACTGAGTGTAACCCAAACTCTCTCCACTCCACCCCCCCATGCGCTACTGTTTGATATAAACAAGTGAACAAATGCATCTGTCTTACCTAATTCCTGTCTCCGTCAAAACTAAAACAAGCAAAAGTGTGTGTGTGAGAGAGAGTGTGTGTGTGTGTGTGTGAGTGTGTAAAACAGGGTTGGGGAGATAGTACAACTGGTGAGACACTTGCGCAGCATTCACCTGATCCAGATTCAATTCCTGGCACCACCTATACCTATGATGCCCCATTCACCCATCCCTGAGCACAGAAACAAGATTAAGCCCTGAGAAATGCTGAGTGTGGCCCCAAAAACAAAAATAAAAAACAGAAATGGATTGCTATTGACTGGAGAGATAGTACAGTGAGCAGAGCGTTCTCCTGTACATAGCTGACTCAGGTTTGATTCCTGGCATGACATATGGTCCCCTGAGCCCTACCAGGAGTGATCCCTGAGTACAGAGCTAGGAGTAAGCCCTGGACATTGCTGGGTGTGGCCCCAAAACAAAAAGACAAAATAGAACAAAAGCTGTATTTTTGTTTCTGACAAATCAGGGGTGTGTGTGTGTGTGTGTGCATGTGTGTGTGTATGTGTGCGTGTGTAAAATCAGATTCAGCATTCTAGTTCAAAACTTGACATTTTGGGGTAGGAAAATTACTACATTTTTGCAGTTAGGGTAAATTTATTTTAGAACAAATTGAATTATTTTAAATCAGCCCAAAAGCAACAGAAGAAAGGGAACAGTGATATATATCTTGTAAAAGAAGTGAGCAGAAGCAGCAATGCTTTTGGTGATTTTGAAAGGGATACTAAATCACCTTATTTTAAATGTGCAAATGAATCCATCACAGTCACAAAGAGGAATTAGGACTCCCCAAATTTTTAATTTAACTGCTATTTGAGTAAGTAGTTTTGGGTTTGTTGTTTATTTCCCAAGTAAAAAAAAATTAGGACCTAGAATTTTTCCATTGGCCTGAAAGCAATAAAAATGGCCCATTAATCTTTCCTTGGGCCAATAATAGAAAGGTCTCTAGGGGCAGACTAAGAGCCAGAAATAAGACGGAAGGGGGTAGAGTGAAAGAATAGCAAATAGTTCTATCTATTCTACGTGTATAGTCGAATTCTCAGACGAGCACAGTTTTATATATCCTTTAATTAAACTCACACTGAATTAAAAGGAATGTGATTTTATTTCTTTGATTGTTTCAAGTCAGGACTTCTCAACCTTGGCTCTATTGACATTTGGAGCAGGGCTACCCTGAGCATTACAGACAATGTTTAGCAGGTCCCTGGCCTCTGCCCACTGTGTGCCAGTAACAACTCCCAGGAGTGGCAGAGTGTCTCCTAATATTTATTGTCAATATCTCCAAATATGGTGTCCCTCCCTACAGAGTCAAAACATCCCTGATTGAAAAGAACAGCTTTTAGATCTACAGGAGGTTGGAGGATGTGCAGGATGGAGAGTTAGAAAGAATGAGAATTAACAACTGGGAGCACGTTCCATGTTTGTAACACGCAGTTGTTGATAATAGCATCGGGATTTGAGAAGATCTGTTACACATAGCAACAGTCTGAATGCTACCAAAAAATAGTAGAATTAAGATCATTAATGGCTCTAGAACTCACTTAGTCCAATTACTTGTTCTGGAAAGGAAAACTAAGAGAAAGAATGTTTACATAGGGCCGAAGCGATAGCCCAGCGGGTAGGGTGTTTGCCTTGCACGCGGCCGGCCTGTGCCAGCCCAGGTTTGATCCCCGGTATCCCATTTGGTCCCCTGAGCACCGCCAGGAGTGATTCCAGAGTGCAGAGCCAGGAGTAACCCCTGAGCGTCGCCGGGTGTGACCCAAAGAGAAAAAAAAGAATGTTTACATAAAGGCCCCAGCAATATAAGCAATGATGGTTATAATGAAATAGTGTGTGTGGTTTCCATCTGACGAAAAGCAGAGGAACCCGCTCATCTGGACCTAAGATGGTAAAGTCTGAGCATCAAACTGAACAGCAATTTCAGTGGAGGAAATACATCTAAGAACTTCAATTTTAAAGTCTGATATTTCAGAAACTCATTGGACAGTTACATAGTTAATTCCTTGAATTTTATCACATATAGAGAATCTATCAATTATTCTTCTTTTCACAAACAAACTAAATAATATGACTAATAAGCCCTTTAGGGAATTGCCCAGAGGTGTTCAGGGGTTTACTCTTGGCTCTGTATTCATGGATTACTCCTGGCAGTGTTCAGGGGACCACATGTGGTAGTAGAATTGAATCCAGGTTGGTTGCATGAAAGGTAAGTGCTTTACCCACTGTACTAGTGTTTCTGGTTCTGGGGAAATTATTTTTTAAAGAAAACTTTTCTTTATAAGATTCCAGTTAATCACTAAAAGAATTGCAATCAGAAAAAAAATCACAACCCTGCAACTGCAAAGAAATGATGTTGAGATATAAGATAATTTAAGGTTAATTTGATGGGAATTCATGGTTCCAAGTGCTGTTCCTTGCGGGATAAAATGTGCCCATACATGGGACCGGAGCGATAGCCCAGCGGATAGGGCGTTTGCCTTGCACGCGACCAGCCCATGCCGGCCCGGGTTCGATTCCCGGCATCCCATATGGTTCCCCGAGCACCGCCAGGAGTGATTCCTGAGTGCAGAGCCAGGAGAAACCCCTGAGCATTGCCAGGTGTGACCCAAAGAAGAAAAATGTGCCCATACATGCAGTGGGATATTATTCAGTCTTCAAAAGGAAGAAAGTCTGACATGAGCTCCAAAATAGATGGACTTTGAGCACGTTATAGTGAGTGAAATAAGCCCTGCTGGAAAGGACAAACACAGTAGGGCTTCATTTACGTGAGGTTCATCAAAATCTAGGGATGGAGAATAGAATAGTGGCTGTCCAGAGCCAGGGGAGAAGTGGGTAGTGCTGGCTTAATGGTGAGTAAACTTCAGTGTTACGAGATAAATAAAAAGCTCAAGAGATTTCTTATACAACAATGTGAATGTACTTGACACTATTGTACTATTGACCTGGGAGAGAGCGCAATCAATAGGCAGAGCATATGTTTTGTACTAGCCTATGCCGGATACCCCACACCCTGTGGTCTCTGGAGCACCGCTAGGACTGACACCTGAGCACCACCAAGAGTTGCCAAAAAAATAAAAGACAAAAAACAAAACAAAACAAAAAAAGGAAACTGGGGACATTGGTGATGGGAAATATACACTGGTGGATGATGGGAAATATAGACAGGTGTTGGAACAGTATATGACTGAAACCAATCATGAACAACTTTGCAACTGTGTATCTCACTGTGTTTCAATTTAAAAAATATATAAATTGTTTCTAAAAAAGAAAAATATATCTTTAACTTACAAGTTAGTGCCTCACTAAAAGTGAGGGCCAAAGCAGTGATATAACAGGTAGTGCTCTTGCTTTGCGTGTGTCTGGCCCGGGTTCAATCCCTAGCACCTCTTTGGTCCTCCAAGCCCACCAGGAGTGATCCCTGAGTGCAAAGCCAGAGAAAGCCCTGAAGACTGCTGGGTCTGGTCCCCCAAAATAAAGTAAAATAAAAATGGTACATTTAGTTTTGCCACAATTAAACTAAAAAAAAAATCACTGCATCAGGAAGCCAACAGGAGCCGTGTAAGGAGTGATTCCAACTGTAAGCAAATTCATCTACCTTAGTCTCAGGATGACCGAAAGCAGACCAGCCACGGCTGCTCACAATGAGCTGCGGTAGGAATAACATGTCCCCATCCTGAGTGAGTCTTGACAACAAAGAGACTGAACCTAATCATGCTTCTAGATCTAACCATTTATTTACAGGAAACAAGGGAAAGAGAGGAACATTGTACTAAACCCATGAGGAAGCAGTTGGCCAGATCCAGGATGTAAATATTGTGCAGGACAAAGAACCCAGAATAAGTTTAGTGGCATGAAAAGGGAAACAGAGGTATACTGCTATAGAACAAAAGACACTTTAGAGCCATAACATCCCATTACAATGCCTGGCTTCTGTCCGGACCCTGATTCTGAACAACCAACTATAAGAAGACATCTTTGAATGAATCAAAGAAATGTGAGCAGAGTGCAGTGTCAGGAGATACTCAAGATTACTATTAGCATCACCAAACTGGGAGCAGCAGAGAGGGAGGATGTAAAGGGGAAATCCCTATGAGCAGGAAGTATTTGTGGTTGAAATGATTTAATTTCCTTTAAATTTATTCAGAAAATGAAACAAAAATGGAAGAAAAAAAGATTAGTAAAATGTTGAAGAATAATGGGTACATACAGTTAGCAATACTCCTTTTTCTATTTCTGTACATGTTTAAAAAGTCCATAATAAAAATATTTTACTTAAACAATGGAGATATTACTGGTGCCCGCTCTAGCAAATAGATGATCAACGGGAAGATCGTGATCATGATCGTGACTTAAACAATCCTAAAGGAACATCACACACACACACACACACACACACACACACACACACAGAGGTACATGGAGCTAAAACCTAAGTGCAAGCCAATGAAGGAAGCTAGGGCTGTCTGAAGATAAATTGGGTAGCCAATAGGTAGGAAAAATGAAAGGTTAAATCTTGGTTCTTTGGAGAACCTAGGCTATATACCACAGTGGGTAGGGCTCTTGCCTTGTAAAGGGCCAACCCAGGTTAGATCCCTGGCAACACATATGGTCCTCTGAGCCTGCCAGGAGTGATCCCTGAGCGCAAGCTCTAAGCACTTTTTAGTTGTGGCCTAAAAAGCAAAACGGGATGTGGGGGGAATGTCTTGGTTCTTTGCTGTTACCCAGTCATGTCTAAGATGTCCATATTAAGCCTATAGCCTTAAGTTACCATTGTCCCAGGAAAGTGCCCTCTGAACTGGCAGAAACTGTAGCTTTACAGTCAGACTGTCTGTTTTCAGTGTGGCTCAGGAGCAGGAAATTGACTAAAACCACAAAAAATTGTAACGATGGTTACCAACTCCCAGGACTTGGTGCCATATTGATCTGGGATTAAATTCACACTCCGTGCAGTTGATGGGAAAACACCAAGCCAAGAGGTTCATTGTAGTGATCATAAATTAGCAGCATCCCTGGAACCCAGCAGGATAAACAAAAAATCCTCTCTAGAAGAAAATGATTAGAAATCAGAGCTCCCAATGTTCCCACAGATACTTATTTTTTGAAAGTAGAAAAGTTTATTGGAAAGTAGAAAAGAAAGGAAAAGCAACTCCCCTTGTAGCGTGAAATTTAGTAGAGGCCTAAATCAGTGTCCCTACAGATTAAGTGCAATAAAAATGAGATTGAGGGACAGAGATAGTAGAGGAGTGAAGCAATCTGTCATTCTTCAGGAAGGAGCTTCTCCCTCCTGCAACTAAATTTAAAAATCTCCCAAACATACTGTGAATGCCAAATAAATATATCTGAGGCCTGGCTTCAGTTTGAAATTCTGCACCTGGTTTTTCCTCTCCTGTAACTCCTGACCTGGCTTCTTTCATTATCTGTGTAATCACTCCTCTATCCCCACTGCTCCTTTCTGACACCATATTCTTCTCCCCTGCTCTTGCTCCTGAAATCTTATCTCTCCTTCAAGATTCAAGCCAAATGCTGCTTTTCTCTTGACATTTTCCTGACCCCTCCAAGGGGTGGGGGGGCATTTTCTGCCCCCACCCCAGGCAGAAGAATGTTCCTCCTCTCTCTACACCCCATCCTCTTGGACCTGTTTTGAGCAATGCTCCATCCTGATTGTTCAGAAATATTCTTCTCTCCCTAGCTTTTGACTAAGCTCAGACCCAAATTAGAAGGAATGATCTTTGAAACTTAGGTTTCAAAAAACAATCAGTTCTTAGGAGAAGTCAGAAAGCACAGTGAAAGATGAGGATTGGGGTAAGGATTGGGAAAGAAAGGAATCTTTGTTCTGGGAGGAGAGTGCGTCTACACTGAATGCAGGGAGGAGGCAGGCACACGTGGATGTTCTTAACCCAATGGAATGATTCAGAGGAAACATGAGAAGAAATGTCTAGGGAGGTAGACAAGGTTGATCTGTTTTGGAAGGAAACAAAACCAAGACACAAGAATGACACATCCCCCTTGAAATAGCTCCCATGCAGAGCCCTATTCAATGAAACCAGAATGTCAATAGCAGCAAGACGCTGATAGCTCTGCAGAAAACGGGCGGGGCGAGCCCGCGGGTGGCGTTTGCCTTGCACGCGGCTGGCCGCCGGCCGGATCCCGGCATCCCACATGGTCCCCTGAGCACCGCCAGGAGATCCTGAGTGCGAGCCAGAGAAACCCCTGGCATTGCCGGGGTGACCCAAAAAAAAAAAAAAAAACAGAAAACAAGAGAGCTGGTGGCAGAGGATGAGGTCATCACAAACCAGATAAACTAGGAGGCTTTCTGTTGATTGAAAAAGACTTTTTTCCAAAGATAGGACTCACGTGAATTCCCTACTGACGAACTCCAGGGTCATTGAGGTCTTCAGGAATTGCCTGTCTATCAGGGAAGTCCCCAGGAGGCCACATGGTTGCTAGAAGTACAGAAAGAGCCACCAACGGTCAAAGGTCTATAAGAGCAAGGTGTCAGCTAAGAACAAATTCCAGGCCAGCACTCCTCCACCACAGCCACGCCTGACCCTGTTCCTGGGCCTCCTTCCCCTACAGCAAGGGTGGAGCATGGCAGGGCCCTGGTGCATGATGGTACAGACATGTGGGCTTGAAGACTCCCTGCCACCCAGCTGCCTGGATTATATAGCCGGTGAATGATGTTACAAATATCTAAACAGCCCTTGGCAGAAAAGGTTTCCCCCAGCCCTGCCCTAGAGCCTAGATTCTCCAACTGGGATATGTGAGCCCACAAGGGGTCTCATAACTAAATGAAGGTGGCAGGAAGGATTGTAAAAAAAAAAGAGAAAGAGAAAAAGGTTTCTGAATGACCAAAGATTAATTCCAAATAAACCGCATCATGAATTCCAGTATTTCTGGCCACACTCATTCATGTTGCATTTCCTAGGATTACAAGTGGCAAATGTTTAAGAAGTCCCGATTTAACCCAAATTGCTTCTTTATGTGAAATTATAACTAACTAAACCAGATTTTTTGAGCAAGTGGTTCCTTTGGGTAGGAAGGGAAGGGGGATGAGTCACACCCAGTGGTGCTCAGGAGACTCAGACAAATGTTTTAACCTTTCTACTATCTTTCTGACCTGAACAAGTTTTTCTTTGCTAAGGAGAATTAGAATTAAGGCCTTGGGTCCCTTTCCTTGAAATTCACATGAACTCAAACACATCTAAATTTTCTCCCTATTACAGTAAAGCACACCCTCCGTGAGTCCCTGCTCCTGAACAATACTTTTCAAACTCATTCATGATAGACAAACAGACAGACAGACAGACAGACAGACAGACAGACAGACTGTAGAGGTAGTAGATAGATAATAGATTGTGGATAGGTAGATAGGCAGGTAGATAGATAGGTATCATACCAGGCACTGCTCTAGACACCAAGAATACATCAGGGAACAAACAAGCCTGGTTTCGTGAAGACAACCTTCCAGGTTATGGTCCAGCTTTCAGATGTCAAGAAAGCTTGGATGGAGCTAGAGAGAGTGCAGGGGATAAGTCACTTGTCTTGCATCCCACTAACTCTGGTTCAATCCACATATGGTCCTAAGCACAGAACTAAGAATAGTCCATGAGCACCACTGGGTGTGACCCTTAAACCAAAAATAAAATTATTTTTAGAAAAGAGAAAAAACAGGGGAGAGGAATAATATAGGAGTTAAGGCATTTGCCTTAACCACTGACTCCAGGTGGATCCAGCACCGCTTAGAGTCCCCCAACACCATGAGGAGTGATCCTTGACCACCATCAGGAGTAATCCTTGAGCACAGAACCAGGAATTTTTTGACCAGGTGTAACCCCCCCCCCAAATAAAAGAAAGGTTGGAATTATGGCCTGAGGATTTGCGATTCTGACATGGGGCCACATTTAAGACCTCTCATTCTAAGGAATTCCAGGGATAAAACCTTTTTTATTTTTTATTTTTTATTTTTTTTGCTTTTTGGGTCACACCCGCGACGCTCAGGGGTCACTCCTGGCTCTGCACTAAGGAATTACTCCTGGCGGTGCTCGGGGGACCATATGGGATGCCGGGATCGAACCCGGGCCTGCATGGGCCAGCCGAGTGCAAGGCAAACACCCTACCCTCTGGGCTATCGCTCTGGCCCCCAAAAACCTTTTATTTTAAAGAGGACAAGGGATAAGATTCAAATGAATGCATTCTGATTCCTACATTGCTGAGAGACTAAAAGGTACCAGCCTCTAGCAGGGGGTGAAGGGCTAGAGAATAATGTTCAGCAGAATCTTCTAAAAGACATGACTCCCTAGGACCCAGCAACTCTTGCCTAGGATATGCCACAGAGACATGCTGGTATGTGCTAACCACAGAGATGCAGTAGTCCCCAATACCTCTGCATGTCCCTTCCCCTTGAGTGTGAGTGGAACCTCACCTTACCCCAACCATCAGACTGCTGCAGGGGGAAAGGGGCAGGTAAGATATCCTTTCCATGGTCATGTTACTTAAGACTAACTTCCATCTCTCTGGGAGAGTCTCAGAGGACTCAATGATTTGAGCGAATCCAGGTGACTTATGGAGAGACCCAAAAGGAAGCAACCAAGGGGTACCTCTGACTAGTAGCCAACAAATTTCTGAGGTCTCAGTAGAACGTCCCACAAGAAACTAACTCTGAAGCAATCACGTGGACCTGAAATTGGATCTCCCTCAGTTTACCCTCAGAGAAAAGCCTGACCCTGTCTAACCCTTTGATTGAGTCACTAAGAGACCCCCCAAGTCCCCATAACCCAGCTGAAATATGATACAGACAGCAAAAAATGGCATTGGGGATCAACCTAGGTCAGATAAATGCAAGGCAAGCATCTTACCTGCTATTCCATTGCGCTAACCCCATATATACTTTAGTTGTTGTTGTTTCACTTCAGTACTAGGGATATGGCTCAGTGACCAGGTGTATACCTTGCATGCATAAGACCTGAGTTCAGTTCCTAGCATTGCAGAGAAAAAAATTAATAAATAAAAATATTAGTGACTTCAGTGTATTCCAAAGTGTTCATGGCAATTCATACAATGCTTGCATTCTGAGTTGCTTCCAACTTGATTCTCCATCTCCACACAGCCATGGAGACCCAGCTGGAATATGGTACAGACACATGATAAAGAAAATACAGCTCACGCTATTCATAATGGCTAGAATCTGGAAACAACCTAAGTACCCGAGAACAGATCACTAGCTAAAGAAACTGTGGTACATCTACACAATGGAATACTATGCAACTGTCAAAAAACAAAATTGTGAAATTTACCTGCAAATGGATAGACATGGAGACTATCATGCTGCGTGAAATTAGTCAGAAGGAAAAAGACAGTTATAGAATGACTGCACTCATTAATGGGATATAAATATATACCAGTGTTTTACTGAGTGTGGGAAATGGTAATGTCAGACTAGAACTCACCATTGAATATACACAAAGAGACTTACATTATAAACCCTAAATGTCTGCAGGGCTAGCCACAGTGTGTAAAAAGAAGAGGGAGAGAGATGCAGAGAGAAGAGAGAGAGAGAGAGAGAAAGGAAAAGGGGGTACCTGTTATTGAGGCAGCCTGGGGAGTGGGTGGGAGGGGGTGTGGGTACACTGGTGGTGGGGATGGGGCACTGGTGGAAGGATGGGGCTGGTATACTGTATTACCAAGAACCAATTATGAACACCTTTATAACTGTATGTTTCACTGTGGTATAATAAAAAAATTTTTTTAAAAAGAAAATACAGCTCAACCAATATGGTCACATGTCACAAGCGTAATGCTGGGTGAAAGGACCCAGGTGCCGAGTGGAACATGAATCAGTTGATATGACACTCCAAAGCAAGCAGAGCTAATCTATGACGTTGGGAGCCAGGGTGGGTACGTGGGTAATGATCATGAGGGAGGCTTCTTGGGGGCTGCCAATGGTCTGCTTGTTGTTCGGGCTCTGGTGAGGTGGGTACTTAAATCAGTGAAAATTCTCAAGTGTATATTTACAATCTATATACCCTTTCCATGGGTCATATTTTTTTATTTTATATGTTTGTCGAAAATACACAACACTCTGGGGGCTGGAGAGACAGTATGGGGGGGCAGGACTTGTGCCTTGCAAGTCAGGTGACCCCCAAACAAGTAAGAAACAAATGTGTAACACACAGGAGTCAAGCAGCAGATTTGAAACCTGAGCCCACCACATACAGGGCTTGTTAGTGGGAAAGTTACCTTGGCTTTTTTGTGTCCTCTGTAAGATGGCTTGGACTAAAAACAAAGCTATAAATGGCACAGCGGCTGGTGCTAACAAGTCTTGATAAGTACTAGTTGATTTGTTCTCCACATGCATAAAGGTTCATTGTTATAGGTGGGGGAAGAAAAGGTAGCAATGGTTTGTTTGTCCAGATGCCTGGAAGTGGACTTTATGGAGTTGTCCAGCAGGTACCACCCCACAGAAACCTGCTGTGTCCTGAGAAAGCCCCATCTCAGGGTACCAAGGGGAGGGTGGGCTGGGAGCTCAGCCTGTCTCTATCCACACCAGCAAGGTCCTTGGACAAGGTGGGGAAAAGAAGGGCTGATCACAGGTCACATGTGCTCTGGGCAGGGATGCAAATCCAAGTTCTCCCCAGGTGTGTGTGACCTGGGTTGAGACTGGGCTATCCTCCCTTTTCATCAGAGGAAAAACAAACAGGCAATAATCACTACAAACACTCAGAGAGCAATTCTGCTCTGCCTGGCCCGGGTTAGCAATTCACACATATTAGCCCATTGAATCCTTACAGATGTGCTGTTGTTGTCTCCACTTCACAGGCAAGAAACATGAGGAGCAAAAAAAAAAAAAAAAAAAAAATATATATATATTTTTAAGACTCATCCAAAATGGGATCAGTACATTTCATCTATGGGTTTCAAACATGCAGAGACCAGATCCCTGGCAAAGCCCAAGGAGCAAGGGGAAGAATCAACTATCAAGTCTGATTTGCCACAGAAATGAATATTCCAAAGCAGCAGTGAAAGACAATACCTGGGTGTGTCTGCATTTTCTGCTGGGGAAGGGTGGGAGCTGAGCTGTAGAATGGTTGTTCTCTCTGTGGTTTGGATTTCTCTTTGAGCTCTCTTTCAATCTCTCTCCCTCTTTTCTCTCTCCCTCTGTTCTCCCTTCCTCTTCTCTCCCTTTCCCTTATCTTTCTTTCCCTTCCATCCCCCTTCCTTTCTGCTTTCACTCTCCCACCACACACAGACACACACAGACACACACAGACACACACACACACACACACACACACACACACACTGTACCCCAGGCTTTTGTTTGTTTGGGGATCACACCTTGCAGTGCTCAGGACTTACTCCCTGGCTCTGCACTCAGATCTCCTTCCTGGCAGTGCTCCGGGGACTATATGGGGTGCCAGGGAACAAACCTGGGTTGGCCGGTGCAAGGTAAGCACCTTCCCAGCTGTACTGTTTCTCCAGTCTCCTATTTTTCAATTTTTTGAGGCAACTCCATCCTCATTTCCATGACAGTGGCACCAATCTACAGTCTCATCAGCCGGGGCCCCTCTTCTTCATCCTCCAGGCTAAAGGGATGAGGCAACACTCTCTGGTGGCTCAGGTTTTCATTACACCATGATTAGCGATGCTGAATAGTGTTCCATGTATTCCTAAGACATTTTAAATCTTGTTCTGAAATTTTTTCATGTAGGTCCTTTAGCCATTTAATTTGCCATTAAGCTGTGTAAGTTCTTTCTATGTTTTGGATATTAACCATCATGGAGACAGATGATTTGTAAATACTTTTTAAAGCCCCTGACAGTGCTCAGGGGGCTATTCCTGGCTCTGTGCTCTGACTCCTTATGGAGCACGGGGGATCATGTGTGGTGCTAGGATTCGAACCAGGGTCATAGCCAGTACAGCTGCACGTGAGATAACTGCCTTCCCTCCTATACTATCTCTGCCTTGCAGCAAATACTTTTGTTGTTGTTTGGGGGAGGGGGCTCAGGGTCTACTCACAAACTGGTGCTTGAAAATAAACCCCTGAGGGCCGGAGTGATAGTCCAGCAGGTAGGGTGTTTGCCTTGCACGTGGCCAACTCATGGCAGCCCAGGTTCGATCCTCGGTATCCCATATGGTCCCCCGAGCACCGCCAGGGAGTAATTCCTGAGTGCAGAGCCAGGAGAAACCCCTGAGCATTGCCGGGTATGACCCAAAAAAAAAAAAAAAAAAAGAAAAAGAAAGAAAATAAACCCCTGAAATACGGGAAACCATGTGGTATCAGGGTTCCTATATACAAAGCATGTGCCTCAGCCTTCGAGCCATTTCTCAGACCCTAAAAATGTACCTTGAGGGGCCAGTTATTGATGAGTCGTGCTATCTCCGGTGGGCCCCCTGGCCTCCCCTCCACATGTGCACTGACTTTCTTTCTTGCTCTTACTCTTCTTGATCTCTTCCCTAGAAGACTGAGAAGCTTCCCTTGTCTCTCCCAGGAGTGGCCCGGGCATGAGGTTAGTGCCCCTGAGATTAGGGGGAGCAGGAAAATGGGAAGACAGGCAAGTGGGTGTCAGGGACCTGGGGCTGGACTGTCCCCATCAAGCCCAGGGAAAGTAACTGGGACAGAGCAGTCCCACAGGAAGGCTGCTCAGACTCGCTCTGTCAGGCCAGTCTGGTGGACACAGTTGTTCTTGGTCCTTTTTCCTCGGCACCTCTGCTGGGCCTTTGGAAAGCAGCTAAGCTCACCACTGTGCCAGCAACACACACTCTATTGGGCCTTTGGGACAGCCAAGGGCTTCAACTCTTCAGAGGCGAGGAAGGCTGATATGCTGTGGATTGTGGCAGCTGTTGCCAGTAGCCCTGGAGAACTCCTCACTGTCAGACTCGTCTAGACTCAGATACTATCACGTCTTTCTGTGCCACCTCAGGCACACTCCTTTGCGCACCTGAGCCTCCTGTTAATAGAAAACCAGCACTGGTTCTTGGGGAGGGTTTGTCTACATTGGTTCTCATACTAGCACCTCAGGGCCTGGAGCATGTAGATTAAATTCGAGTGAACCCCCATGAAGGGCTGAGAGACTAGCAAGTAGGAAGCACTCAGCTACCATCTCACCCCAGATCATGAGGCAAGTAAGAACCTGTGGGTTCTGAACCCGGGCCCCAGACACCCTCACTTCCATGTAATGCAGCACCTTTTGGTCTTGGCAACCTGGTAGAGTTTCCTGATCATGGGTAACAGGGAGCACAGATAATCAAGGAACACTGATTTTTACTGTGGGGGGGGTGGCGGTGGTGATTTAATACACCATCGTCCCACGCTGCAAGGGGACAGGGAGAGGTGACAATTTCACCAAGCATGGGGATCTTGGAGTGTCTTATTTTGTGTTCTGGAATGAAATGGGTGGTGGGAAATCGCAGCGTGAAAATGTCATGCAGCCTTTGAGGGAACTTGTCCCGGGAAGGAGAAAGCTGAGATTTGGTGTCCCTGCTCCAGGGTATCTGTGTGCTCTCTCTGAACTGGAAGCCCTTCCCTGAGGGGTGGATTATGGCAGCTCCCGAGGGAAAGGAGTCTTCAGGTTCCGTCCCAGCAGGCTTTCTACCTGCTCTGGCAGTAAGAGTCCTGAGCTCAGGTTGGCGACAGTGATTGAATGAGAAGCAAACATGGATGTGGCCTGCGGGCTGCTTGCGCTTCCTGCAGGGCCTGTGCAGCTAGCGAGAGAAGGTGCTGTCTCAGGGTGAGTTCAGCTCAGCAGCTCAGCAGGTAGGAGGTCGGGAGGGGCCGGGCTGGGAGTTGGCGCTGGGGCATCCCCAGCTCATTCACTCATTCCTTCACTCGCTCAGGTGCTCTTCTAGGAATGAGTGATATGCCAGTGAATAGCAAACTGCCCCACCCCAAATCCCTGCTCTTTGAGAGCTCACGTTCAGGTATGTGGAGGTAGAGGGGGTGGGAGCAAGACAGACAACAAAGAGATAAATCAGTAATATGTTGGATGGTGAGTAGTGAGAAGAACAAAGGAAGGATTGTTGAGACTTCAATTTTGTTTCGGTAGTTTGGTGATTTTTTTTTTTTGCTTTTTTTTTTTTTTTTTGGGGGGTCACACCGCAATGCTCAGGGGTTTCTCCTGGCTCTGCACTCAGGAATCACTCCTGGCGGTGCTCGGGGGACCATATGGGATGACGGGATCGAACCCAGGCTGGCACAGGCAGGCCGCGTGCAAGGCAAACGCCCTACCCGCTGGGCTATCGCTCCGGCCCCATATTTTGGTGGTTTTATTATTATTATTATTATTATTATTTTGCTTTTTGGGTCACACCCGGCGATGCTCAGGGGTTACTCCTGGCTCTGCACTCAGGAATTACTCCTGGCGGTGCTTGGGAACCATATGGGATGCCGGGATCGAACCCAGGCCGGCATCAGGCAGGCCGCGTGCAAGGCAAACGCCCTACCCGCTTATTTTGGTGGTTTTAAATGAGTTCTCTCCTCTCTCTCTCTCTCTCTTCCCTCTCTGTCTCTGTCTCTCTGTCTCTGTCTCTTTGTCTCTGTCTCTCTCTGTCCTCTCCTCTCCCACCCCTTTATTAAAAAAAAATTTTATTATACCACCGTGAGACATACAATTACAAAGGTGTTCACAATTGGTTCTTGGTAATACAGTATTCCAGCACCCATCCCTCCACCAGTGCCCCATTTCCACCGCCAATGTACCCCACCCCTCCCACCCACCCCCAGGCTGCCTCAACAGCAGGTAGCCCTGTTTCCTCTCTTTCTCTCTCTGTCTCTGTCTCTGCATCTCTCTCCCTCTTATTTTACACATTGTCTCCCACCCCTTTTAATTGGAGGCCACTGTGATTTTTACAATACTATTAGTGACAGGTTTCATGCACACAAGGGTCCAACACCGCACTCTGCACCAGCGTCTGCTGCTCTCCACCGTTATCTTCACTTTGTGTCTAGTGTGCTCTACAATTTGACAATTGAGTCGATGACCCGGTTTCCTGAATACAACATTCCAGCACCATGCCACCACCAATGTGTCGCTACCCTTCCGCCATTGGCCCCAGATCCCCTCAGCACCGCCCTCGCAGGCACCCCGCAACCCCTGCACCAAGTCTCACTACCGTGATGAGTTTCGTTCCAAAGAGCAGTTCTTAGGTTCTGGGATTGTTTTAAAAAAATTTTTTTTTAGGTAAGGGTAATATT
The DNA here is from genome assembly GCA_021461705.1 of Cryptotis parvus. Lineage (NCBI taxonomy): Eukaryota > Metazoa > Chordata > Mammalia > Eulipotyphla > Soricidae > Cryptotis > Cryptotis parvus. The sequence goes on from JAJIBD010034669.1 coordinate 22,759, forward strand.
TAGGCAAAAATCTAAAGACGGTGAAGGAAATCCCTAGGAGAAATATCTTCTGCAAAGAAGCAATGAGCGCGAAGGGCCAGAGGAAGGAATGGGAGTGAGGAGTCGAGGGGGACTAGGAGGGTAGAGGCTGTGACCCAATCCCGGCCCTCCTCAGGCGGCCCCGCGCCCTTGGGAAAGGCCACGCCCCTCACCTGCGCGCGCGACGGCGTTGCCAAGGCGACGCGCGTACACAGGCCGGACGAGTGTGCGGGGGTGCGGGCGCCGGCTGGACACTCCGCGGGAGCGCGGCCGCGGCGGCCTCGCCCGGGAGCGGGCCCGCGCCTCCAGAGCCCGCCGGCCTCTGGGCAGGGCCCACAGCGCGGACTTCCTCCTCTGCCCGGGTGAGAGCCGAGTCGATAGGGGCAGGTGTAGCGGTAGCTGGGGCAGTTACCTGGGACCAGGTAGGACTACACCGGCCCTGCGGCCCTGCAGGTCAAGAGCCCGGAGGCTAACTCGTCTCTGACCCAGGTTCACCCAGCAATAAACCCCCTCTGCAGGTGCAGCCGTGCCTCACCCCTACCTCTTCTCCTCCAGAGGTGGCCAGCACCGTAACCTTAGCTACCTCCTAGGCCACCTCCTAGGATGTCCTGTGGGGTACAGCTGGTATTTGGAGGATTTCTCCACGACTTCCCTGTATAAGACAGCATCCCTGCGCACTGGAGTAAGACATTTAGAGAATAACATATTTCTTTTTTTTTTTTTTTTTTTTTTTTTTGGGGGGGGGGTCACACCCCGCAATGCTCAGGGGTTTCTCCTGGTTCTACACTCAAGAATTACTCCTGGCGGTGCTAGGAGGAACATATGGGATGCCGGGGATCGAACCTGAGCCGGCATGGGCTGGCCCGTGCAAGGCAAACGCCCTACCCCTGGGCTATCGCTCCGGCCCCCAAGAGAATAACACATTTCAAATGGCCTTCTAGTATTTTCAGGTAGGGTCAGGTAGAAGATTGACAGCACCTGGCAAAATTCAGGTGAAAAAATGCAGTCTAAACAAGAGAGTTAAAGAAATAGAATTTAAGTTGGGCTTTAAAAAATTTTTTTTAATCATCTAAGAAAGATATTCAAGAGGGAAGTGAAGGGAGTTTGTGTCGAGGATTACCATCACTGGCTGCCCAGACTTGCTTTGAGATGTCATTTTGCATCTTTATCCTTGCAGCAAGCATTTACTGCTTGGTGCCAGCTGCTGCTCCGAGTCGGGAAAGGAGCAAAGCTGAGAAGGGTCTGAGGTTTTCGCCTGCTAAAGTGACAAGTCAGCCTGTTCCAAATTAACAGATGCCATAGAAGACAGGTGTCTCCTGGCCAGAGACAGAAACCGTTACTACCCATCACATACACACCAAAGCTTCACGGTGGTTCACTTCCCATGGTCCCACAAGACCCTTATGGAGGTACAGAACAGCTGAAGTTGGTATGTGTCCATGTCCCGGGTTAAGCAACAGCAAAAACCTGAAGCTTAGGAAAACCCCTATATTTGCAAGTTCAGCCCTAGAAGGGAGGGCCTGGAAAGAAATGTTTCAAACTAATCTGCCCCTCCTGGAGGGGACATTACCTCTGCCCTTCCAGGTTGTTGGCAGACAAATATCCCTGGAAGTATTGTTCAGGATAAAAATATGCCCCTGCCTTTGCTCTGATGACAGGCACAAACACAAACAGCCCTGAAAAATTATTTACTAAAAATAAAATAATAATAATAATAAATCCATAAAAACAGTCTGGCCTGCTGGAACGTGCACTTCAATCAGGAACAAATCAAACAAAAAAAAAGAAATGTCCAGTAACAAGTACAAGGATGGAAAGGGCAGAACACTTGTTTCCCTGAGAGTGAAGCCAAGGTAGTTGGTGGAAAGTGGGGTGGGAGGGGGAGGAGTCTGCGCAGAAAGAGGCCTTGGGAACAGTGAGGGAAGAGCAAAATTCAAACATGCATCATTCAGGTTTTGAGTGCGGAGTCTGGTGGAATTTTCTGTGTTTTCCTGCAGAAGAGATGGCTTTCACCATTGTACATTTTAGAGGAATTCGGCCTAAACGTGTGGATTGATGATACAGACCTTCACACTAAATTGATTTGATTCCTAAAGAACATGGTTCTTTTGGAAGGAGGAATGTGTTTTCCTGATACCAGTGACAGAAACTTCATATTTAAGTGTATTTTTTCAGAATCTGTTGATATTAAAACAGTGTGTGTGAGGCAGCATGGCCTCAGAGTTCACGAACAGAAAATGAACAGCCCTCCATGTTGCTGATTCTCTAATTCCCAGGAAGGACCTTTTCTTCCTTTCAGAAGATGGGGCTTCTGGTTTCAAGAATTTCTGTTCTTAGATGTCCAAAGTCTCCACAGTTGGCGCTTCCTCCTGGGCTCCCCCTCAACTCCAGTGTCTGTCTGTCTGTCTGTCTATCTGTCTGTCTGTCTCTCTCTCTGTCTGTCTGTCTCTCTCCTCTTGCTGCAGGGTGTTAGCGATGATCCGGGCTGTGATAGTCTGGTCTGCTGGGTGGAGTTGTGACGAGAGGAAGTCCAGATGTGGTAAATGGTGGCCCCATGGAATAGGGGGGGTCCTCTGGTTTGTGAAGCTCTGCTGGGGTGGCAGCAGTTTTTTTTTTCAATCCGGCCCAGGTATGCTAAACCAGAGACTCTCAGACATGGGGCAGAGCTGCTACCTTACTCTCCCTGTGCCCAGCCACTCATGAGGCGCCTGGGAGGCATGGCGGATTCTAGCCCTGGCCTGCCACCCCAGCAGAGCCCCACAACAAGTCAGACCACTCTCCCCAACTCCATGGGGCCGCTGTTTTCCACATCCGCACTTTTTTCGTCACACCTCCACCCAGCAGACCAGTCTATCACAGCCCGGATCATCGATACACACCCTGCAGCAGTTTTTTTTTTCAGTCCGGCCCAGGTATGCTGAACCAAAGACTCTCAGACATGGGGGCAGAGCTTCTACTTTCTCTCCCTGTGCCCAGCCACTCATAAGGCGCCCGGGAGGCATGGCGGGTTCTAGCCCCTGGCCTGCCACCCCAGCAGAGCCCCACATTAGGGTTATTTTTATTCAAAATTCCACGCGCTTCCGTTGTAAAAAAAAAAAAAGAGAGATAAGCACTTTTGTCTATGTTGAGATGGAGAATCAACTTGGATATATTTTTTGACATTTAAAAAATTTTATTATACCGGGGCCGGGGCAATAGTCCAGCGGGTAGGGCGTTTGCCTTGCATGCGGCCAGCCCATTCCAGCCTGGGTTCGATCCCTTGGCATCCCACATGGTCCCCCAAGCACTGCCAGGAGTAATTCCTGAGTGCAGAGCCAGGAGAACCCCTGAACATTACGGGTATGACCCAAAAAAAAAAAAAAATTTATTATACCACCGTGAGATATACAATTACAAAACTGTTCATGATTAGGTTTCAGTTGTACAGTGTTCCAGCACCCATCCCTCCACCAGTGCCCATTTCCCATTACCAATGTCCCTTCATTCCCCTCCCCCTCCCCAGCCTGCCTCTATGGCAGGCACTTTGCCCTCTTCTCTCTTTCTATTTCTCTCCCCCTCCCCCCCTCTCTCTCTCTCTCTCTCTCTCCTTCTTACACATTGTGGCTTACAATATGTACATTTAGGGGTTATCATTGCCATCCCCAGCAATTATAAGTTGGATGTATTTCAACTCAGAATTCAAGCATTGTACAACTTGCCATGACCATTTTGGAATGCACTGCAGTTCTCTAAAATTTTTATTTATTAATTTTTTTCTTTGCAATGCTGGGGATTAAGCTCAGGTCTTAAGCATGCAAGATAGGCACCTGGTCACTGAGCCATATCCCCAGTACTGAAACTTTTCTGTAAAATAAAACAAAAACAGCATATGTGGGCCAGAGTAATGGAACAGCAAGTAAGATTGCTTGCCTTTCACATGCCTGATCTAGGTTCAATCACCAGTGCCATGTATGTTCCCTAGAACCCCTCTAGGAGTGATCCCTGAGCATGGAGCCAGGGGTAAGCCCTGAGCACAATCAGGTGTGGCCAAAAAAAAAGTATATATGGGGCAGAGAACAGAGAGAAAGTGCAAGGGTTAAGGCACATGCTTTGCGTGCAGTTGACCTTGCTTCAATCCTAGCACTACATGGTTCCCTGAGTATTGCTAGGTGCAGTCCCTGGAGGTCCCCAAGCACCACACTGGTGCTCTAGGTAATCCCTGTTACCACAGTTACTCAGATGAGCTGCCTTCTAGAGAGAAGCCTTGCATTGAACCACCAGCACAGTTGACCAAAAGTTACCAGTGGGAAGCCTGGGTCTCCTGAGCACTGCTTGGGTGGCTCTTCCTCAAAAAAGGAAATAGCATGTATTCAGGGTCAGAGTGAGTGTGTGTTTGTGTGTGTGTGTGTGTGTGTAGTGTGTGTGTGTATGTGTATAAGCAAATCATCTTTATATGTGTAGAATTAGGGGCCAGCGAGAGAGTACAGGGGTTAAGGTACTTGTCTTTCATTGGCCTGACCCTGGTCCAATTTCTGAGCACCACCAGGAGTAAGTTCTGGTGGCACTGAGTGTCACCCAAATACAGCCCAAGTACAGAACTAGAATTGTGCTCATAGATAAGGCCCCTCTATCACTCCTACCTCTGCTGATGCAACATTACATGTGCTTCCTTAACTCACTCAAAATATGTGACTGAATAATGAGAAGGCTGCATTTTTTTCTAACAAAAGTTTTCTGAAAACCTTATCCAGGGAAAGCAGAAAGTATGAAAGCCTATCTAAAGAGCGCAGAAGGCTTTTTCGTCCTGAATAAAAGTACTACGATTGGAAGGCATGCAAACTCAGACCTGGTCATAGAGGTAAGAAGATTCCCTGCCAGTTCCGCCCTCCTTGTCCAGTCTCTGTTCAAGCACAGCCTCTCTGCTTTCCTTGATGGGCTACAGGCTACCAGATGCTGGGTAAGCTGCATTTCCCTGATGTCCAGAGTGAAAATGAGCCCAACGTAGTGTGTGGCATGTCCAGTATCCTAGACTTCCCATGTCTAAAAGGGGATAGTTTAGAAGATGGACGTAGACCAGGTGATCCTGACATTCACCCAGCCAGGTTCCAGGCTGGTAACCAGGGCCACCTCCAGTGTCCAGAGTAGGTGACATTCTTATCCTTTTCCAGAACTCTCTGGAGACTTTCATGGCCCCACGCCACCTCCTCCCACCAGCTCTCTAAGTAGTGAATGGGGGGGTAAGCCCTGGGCTTAGTGTTCTTTCATTTCATGCTCTGAATCAGCTGTGGTTTGGTCCAGAGCCTCAGCTCACTGACAGCCAAGCAAGCTGGAAGAAAGGAAAAAAAAATCATAAAAACAGTGACTTTGAGTCTTTTCAAATATTGAAAAGGGATGAAATACTGAAGTAGAAGGAGACAGTGGAATCTGTATCACTGTGAAAGACCCTCTGTCTCGGACCTTGCTCAGTAGACAATTATAGATGCAGAGGAAGTCCAAAGCTAGTAGAATGATCCCGGCACCCTTCACCCAGCTTCCTCCAATAAACAACATATTACCTAACTATAACAAATACCACAGCCAGGGAAATCGACATCGGTATACTCGGTGTCTGTTCTGTGACCTTTATCCCTCGAATAGATTCAGGTGCAGTCATCAAATACAGAATATTCCATCATCAAAGCTCTCTCATGGGATATGACTTTATCATCACAATATGGACATCCCCAAGCCCTGACAACCATCAGTCTGTTCTCCAGCCCTATCATTTTTAGCATTTTGAAAGTGCTCCATAAACAGAATCATAAATGTGTGACCTTTTGAGATTGGTTCCTTCCCTTGGCATAATGCCCTTTTAATCCATTAAGGTTGTTATATCATTCTTTTTTTACTGCTGAGTAATAAATAGTCCATAGCAGTATAAATATACCACTGTTCAGCATTCACATATTTCCAATTTAGGGCTATTAAAGTTAAATCTATAAACATTTATATATGGATTTTTGTGTGAACATTGGTTTTTATTTCTCTGGGGTAACTACTCCGAAATGTGGTTGCTTGATCCTATTGTTGAGTATATATCTGGTTTCTAAAAAAAGGTATCAGGCAATTATCCCATGTGGCTACCTGTTTTATATTCCTGCCAGCAATGTATGAGCCATAGTTTTACTTGCATTCTCAATAGCAATCAGTTTTTTCTGCTTTTTATTCCAGCTTATTTGTAAGCTAAAACAAAATGTCTTATGATAGAGTAAAATATCTCATCATGGTCTTAATCTGTGTTTTGGAATGCCAGTGATATTGAACTTCTTTTTCAGTACTTTCTTGGTGTTTGTATATCTTCTTTGGAGAAATGCCAGTTGCTCATTTTCAATTTGGATTTTCCTTTTAACTGTTGGGTTTTGAGATTTTTTAAATATATTTTTAGGTAGGAGTTCTTTGTCACTTAGATGGTTTGCAGTATCTTCCAGTCTATTGCTTGCTTTTCCACTCTCTTAACAGAATCCTTCACAAGGCAAACCATTTTAAACTTTTAATGTAATCCAATTTGTCATTTTTTTCTTATATAGATGGTGATTTTATTTTACTGGGATGGGAGGGTGAGGTTGTTGAGCCACACGCAGTGTACTTAGGGCTTATTCCTGGCTCTGTGCTTTAAGTTCATTCCTGAGAATACTCAAGGGACTATATGTGGTGCTGATGATCAAACCAGGGATGGCCACATGCAAGGCTCAAGACCCTGTACTATCTTTCTGGTCCTCGGATCTTGATTTTAGTGGCAGGTATATATAATATGCCTGCAAGTCCTTTAAGACTGAGAATTTTATCTAATGTTTTATATAATTAAATGTTAGTCTTTCGTTTGTCTTTGCTTTTTTTGTTTGTGGGCTCTACCCAGCAACGACAAGGTTCCTTCTGGCTCATTGCTTAGCTGTCACTCCCCGTGGAGACTCCCATGGTGCTTAGGGGAAGTGGAGTGCCCAAGAATGAACCCAAGATCTCAAACATGCAAGGCAGGTGCTCTACCACAGAGCCACATGCCTCCACACGAACATTTCGAGTTTATTCTGTATATGCTAAGATATTTAGCATGTACAGGTAGAGTCTCCGCCTCTCCCCTACAATGGGAATCAGCTGCTCCAGCATCATTTGTTGGAAACACAAAAATACTTTTTCTCTCCTTTCAACTGTTTTCTGCATCTTAGTCAAAAACCATTTGTCCATCCTTATGTAGAAAATGCTTCTGAGTTCCCTAGTAGATTGTATTGCTCTGTGTGTATCTCTCTAACAATATTAAATAATGTTGATTTACCATTGCTATGCAAGTCTTAAATCCTACTTTATTCTACTTTAAATTTTCTGACCGTTTCTGGTCCTTTTGCCTTTCTTTATAAACATTACTAAAAACCTTTCTACGTATACAAAAATGACTTGCTGGAATGTTGATGGAATTGTGTTTAGACCCATATATCCATATGAGAAGCCCCTGTGCGCTTTACCGTGCTATCTTCTAATCCATGAACATGGTACATATTCCCTTTGTTCAGGTGGTCTTTGATTTTGAGTGTGTATTTGAACATAAAATACCCATGCATATGTTCTTAGATTTATAGATATGCTTAAACATAACTCTATTTTTTAGTGGTTGAAATCATGTTACCTTTAAAAATTTCAGTGTCCATGTGCTCATTAATAATGTATTGAAATATAGCTACTTTTATATATTTATATCATCTCTTGTGACCTTGGCTCAAATTTCTAAAAAGACTTTTTATAATTTTCTTGGGATATTATACATAAACAATCATGTCTTATGAAAATAGGAACAGTTTTTCTTCCCCATTTCTAGTTGGGATGTCCTTAATTTTGCCTTACTGCACTAATACTTTCAGTATTCTGTTGAATTAGGCCTATAAATATAAATATATCTGCTTATTCCTGATCTTAAGGGGAAAGGCTTTCAATCTGCTGCCAGTTAGTAATGCTGTTGGTACTGAGTGATGGTACAGGGACTTAGACAGCTGTCTTGCAGGCAGCACTGACTGTGGCTCAACTCCTGAGCACAGAGCCCGGAATAACCTCTCAACTCCTTCAGGTGTACACATGCCATGATGTTAGCCATAGTGTTTTGTATATAGTCTTATTAAATTGAGAACATGCAACATTATACCTAGTTTTCTGATATTTATTTTTTTTATCATAAACTCAATAGGTTTAAAAATAATCAAGGATGGGTTCGGAGTGATAGTACAACTGGTAGGGCAACTGGAGTGATAGTACAACTGGTAGGGCCTTGCACCCAGCCAACCAGAGTTTGTTCCCAGTTATCCCATATGGTCCCCAGAGCACTGCCAGGAGTAATTCATGCGTGGTGGAGCCAGGACTAACCCCTGAGCATCGTTAGGTATAATAAAAAATGTTTAAATAAATAAAAATAACTCAAGGACTCCATTTTAGGATTCTCATGCATGATATGGATGAGAATCCTAAAAATCACAGAAAGGGGTCAGAGCTATAGTCCAGTGGGTGGGCATTTGCCTTACATGCGCCAACCCAGGTTGCACCTCGGCACCCCATATTGGTTCTCTGAGCACCACCAGGAGTAATTCCTGAGTGCAGAGCCAGAGTAACAGAGTAACCCCTGAGCATTGCCAGGTGTGACCCCAAAAAAAAAGAGAGAGAGAGAGAAACCAGAGAGAGAGAGAGAGAAATCATAGAAAATCTCCCTACAAGACCACAGAAAATTTGTTTAATGTACAAAGCAGGAAGTGGGGGTGGTGGTGAGTGAATAGTTAACAATTTATTTTAGTAAAGGGTAGATTTTAGCAGAGTTCTCTCTGTTTCTAACTCAACTATTATAACAAAACAAACGGGTTTTACAAGCACAGGCCATGGACATGAACACACCTGGGTTTCTTCAAGCTACTTTCTTTCTGGATCACTTCAGTGTTTTAATTATTAGGAGCTCACTTTCCAGGTCTATAAATGACTCATCTCACAGTTTTTGAGGGTGAAACAAGAACTTGTCGATAAGATACCTGTACTCAGTGCTAAAGAAATGAAACTCTGATCATTATTATGGTCCCATAAAATGGGCAAATCTTTGAGAAGACTCTTTAGAGAGGGACAGAGGCTTGAGATAAGTCCACTGATACTAACAAGCAAGTTGGAAAGGAAACTAATGAGGACAATGATTATATGGATAGAAATTGAGTCCATTGCATAAAAATAATTGACTTCTTACTTTCCCTTGGACTCAATTTAAGAATAAATTTGCCACCGCCAGCAGCAATCACGTTGATTTATGAAGGAGTCAGCTGTATTCCAGAGCATGAGCTTATATTGGCTCTGGAGAGAACAGCTGTTGCATGAATTGCAATTGCCAAATATTTTGTGAGTAGATTGTTGATGGGTGTTTCTATCTTCTCTAGAGAAATCCTCTTCCCAGAGCTTTAAGTGGTTTTGGAAGAGGAGTTACATTTTTAAAGAGGGGTGTAGGAATAGAGCCTGTTTGGAAAAGTTGAAACCTGCAGACACATTAGCATTTTCCAGGGTTATGGGGCCAGATAAGGCAAGGATTTCCTCTCTGCTGACTTCACTGGGGCCTTCTGATTATATCATGTGTGATCAGCTTTCAGCCTTCCTAAGTAATAATTCAATAGCCGATTTATAGTTGGTTATTTGTGCCACTACAAGTCACTCTTCTAAAGTTTAGAAATGTAATAAAAGAGTATCTCTAAAATTTCCTAGTGGTATGCTCACTTTGGCAGCACATATACTAAAATTACCTAGTGGTTTGCAACTAGAAAATAAAAAAGATTGGTTTTATTTGCCTGGATAGACATGGAGACCAGAGAGTCACACATCTAAAGATTTATCCTCATGGACATGCCTGGCATATTGTTTCAAAATATCTTGACATTTGCTTCTGATAATGGGAAGACAATTTCATGCTTCTTGGTTTCTATTTAATTTGATAAAACAAAGTATAAGGGGAAAAAATAAACACTACCTAGATCTTTCCACTCAGGACTGATACTTGCAGAGTGTTGCCCTCTGGATTTTTTTTTTCTTATATCCTATATTTTGGTTCACTAAGGACAATGGGCAATAGGAAGTTGGGTTTAGCCAACTTTGGCTCTCTGCCCATTCACTCCCCCTAATATTCGCCTAGAGCCCCAGCTTAGGGGCATGTCTGAGGAATGTGTGATGGCAGAATTGAATGAGGTCCCTGAAATCAGGAAAAGGCTGAGAGAGAGACATTAGGCAAAAGATCCAACCAAGGCATATGGATCCCATGCCAATGTTGAGGCTCTAAAAGGAAAAGTCTCACGGAGAACAAGGAACACTTAATTAGACACAAGGGGATAGGAACAGCATGTGCTAAGGTCCTGGGGTAGAATAGAACAGGGTACCCTAAGCCCAAGAGTCTGAAAAAGCCACTATGTTGGGAAGCAGAGGAGGAGGGAGGACTAAGAAGCAAATTAGACTCTTTCATGCCACCATAAGATTTTAATCTTGGGGAGGGTGGAGTGGTAGTAAGGGTTTCCCAAGTGGTATGCAGAAGACTTAGGGATCTCTTTCTTTATTCCTTGACTGATTGGGCAATCTATTCCATTCAAGGGCCCAAGAATACACTGCTGCTTGGGTGCCGGGTTACCCAGGTTGCACGGATTGTGCTAGGGGGCGCCCAAAGCTACAGTCAACAGTGCTCAGAGAGAACCAAGGATCTAATCAAGTTGGCTGCGTGTATGGCTTGTCCTTTCCCCTATACTGTCTCTCAGCTCCCAAGGATTTTATCTTTATCTGCAGAGTACCGGGAAGAAGGCATGGGACCGGAGCAATAGCCCAGAGGGTAGGGTGTTTGCCTTGCATGCGGCCGGCCCGTGCTGGCCTGGGTTCAATCCCCAGCATCCCATATGGTCGCCTGAGCACCACCAGGAGTAATTCCTGAATGCAGAGCCAAGAGAAACCCCTCAGCATTGCCGGGTGTGACCCAAAAAAGTGATAGATAGATAGATAGATAGATAGATAGATAGATAGATAGATAGATAGATAGATAGATAGATAGATAGATAGATAGATAGATAGATAGATAGATAGGATAAGGATGGGGGAGGTGTGACAATCTGACTACCTTGTGAAGACTGATTAGGAACTGTGTTCAGAATCTCCATTTCTGGGGCTGAGAGATAGTACAATGGGTAGGGAGCTTGCCTTTGCATAGAGCTAACCCAGGTTTGATTCCCGGCATCCCATATGGTCCCCTGAGCATCCCATATTTGAGAGCAGAGCAGAAGTAAGCCCAGAGCACAGCTGGGTGTGGTCCAAAAAAAAAAACTAGTAAAACTTCCCTTTCTCATTTACATTGCTAGAAAGCCTCAAGCCATACTCATGTGAAAACTACCTTCATTTACCATTTGTTTAATTTAATGCCTCCTGAGCTCTCTTGAGCTGCAAGTGGCTCTTGTTTTCAGCTCTGCTGAGAAAGTGGCTTTGTTCTTCCAGTACAAAGAAACGCTACCAGCC
>JAJIBD010034671.1:0-17429 GCA_021461705.1 Cryptotis parvus
TCCCCCTCCATTTTGTCGAGTCTGGTGGACCCCGCCCAGGAGCCTGCCGGGAACCAGTATGCAGAGCTGCATAGCGGCTCGGGAGACTGGAGCCCGGCTCGCGCCGAGCCCAGCTGACGATGGGATCCCGGAGGAGGGCAGATGGGTTTTGGGTGTTGGCCCATCGCCTCTGGGGAGTCCCGGAAGCAGCCGGATGAAACTCCGCCCATCACACAGCCACCATCTTCGCTGTCCAGACGCTGAGAAAATGCCTCACGACCAGATCAACAGAGCAAGACCAGTTCGAGCCCAGGGTCACAGCGGCGCTAAAATAGTGAAACAGTAATGTCTTTTAATGCACTGTATTCCCTGAAGAGCAGGAAAGTTTATCGGGAAGGAGATATAAAGGCGAAAAGAAATGACATACAGAATCTGCCAAGTAGTTGAGGTGGGGGAGGGGGAGGGAGGTGGGGACATTGGTGATGGTAGATGGGTTTGGGTGGAGGGATGGGTGTTGGAACACTGTAGATTCAAAACTCCACATGAGCATCTTTCAATTGCATGTCTAAAATGGTGTAATAATATTTGGGGGGAAAATAATAAAATTAAATTAAAAAAAATCATTATGACTGACCCAAAACCCTTTTTAACAATAAACATAAACATGTTAAAAAATAAAATAAAATAAATATGACCTGGGGTCTAAGAAGGAAGTTTGATTTAAGGATATCACAAACCAGGAACAAGATTCTAATTCTAAGTTGGTAAAATGTCTTTCTTTTTGGGGGAGCAGGTCACACCCAGCAATGCTTAAGGTTAACTCCTGGCTCTGCACTCAGGATTTACTCCTGGCAGTGCTCGGGGACCATATGAGATGCTGGGGATCGAACCCAGGTTGACTGTGTGCAAGGCAAAGTCCCCATCCACTGTGCTGTCGCTCTGGCCCCCCCAAAGTTGGTAAAAATTTCTTAAACATCTATAACTATCCCACATTTATCATTTCCTTGCCTCCCAATGATTTAAAATACAAATCATTCAAATGGGAAATAATCTGTACTTTGCTTAATAGCAAAGAGGTAAACTCAAACTCCAATGTCAGAACAAACCTTCAACTTTATTTTTCTCTGCACTATTTCTAAGTAGTGTTGGGGGGGCCCGGGGTACCTGTGTTACACCTGAGGTTACTAGGAATGGGAGGAGATCAAGAACTCAAACATGTACTGCAACCCATCAGGGTCTTCAGGGTCTCTGGATATAACGTTTATTTATTTATTTAATTATTTTTGGTGAAATGATAGTTATTTTAATGAAATTTTTCAAGAGAGAACTCAGGCTTTGCTGGAGTGTAAATAAGTAAGCAAAGATACATAGTAACAAACAGGCAAGATTAGTGCAAGCTTAAGAGTAAGCCAAGGGGTAACTTCTTTTTTTGGCTTTTTGGGTCACACCTGGCAATGCTCAGGGTTACTCCTGGCTCTGCATTCAGGAATTACTCCTGGTGGTGCTCAGGGGACCATATGGGATGCCAGGGATCGAACCTGGGTCGGCAAGTGCAAGGCAAACGCCCTACCCACTGGACTATTGCTCTGGCCCCCCCAAGGGGTAACTTTAAAAAAAAAAAGAAAAGTAGGAGGACACCTGGAATCCTCAAACAGATTGAGGCCCACAGTTATGATCAGACAAACAGTAATAAATCTTCATCTAATTAAACCACTCTATCAATCATTAAAAATCTTTTGGCCCTTGTTTTATCTGTGTCACTAGGGCTGAGTTTCCTATAATAAACATCTCTTTGCCTACACCTACTACTTTGCAACACCCAAAATATTGCCCCTTCTTTTTTCCTTCCCAAACTGGAGACAGGCCCAGTGGTGAGCGCTTGGGGGTTGGGTGACCCCTTGGGGGTGCTTGGAGGGCCATGTAGTGTTGGGGAAAACTCAGTGCTTTACACACGCGCTACCACTTAAGCCATATCCATGGTCTCTCAAAATTTACTCAGTTCTCCACTATTGTATCCAAATCCAAATCAGAAGAATCCTGAAGCGGTTTTATTGTATCACTGGGAAGAAATTAACATGTTAACTAAAGCACTTTACAGAAAGTAAACATTTTAGCAACAGAAAAATCACAGTAACTTCCTCAAAGTTTCTCCAATCTTTCTGATATCCAAAGCTTTCACTAAGAACAAATGTATCAAGGCAAAAGGATACACATGACAACCCTTTAATGTATGTTCTGTAGTCCATAGTCTGAGGGGGAAGGAAGGGAGAGAGAAAGAGAAAGGGAAAGAAATGGGTAACCTGCCATGGAGATAGGCTGGGGAGGGGGAGGAACAGGGTAGTTGGTGGTGGGAGATGGGCACTGGTGGAGGGATGGGTGCTGGAACACTGTATGACCAAAACCCAGGTATGAACTTTTTAATTCTGTATCTTTGTGATTGTGTATCTCACGGTGGTATAATAAAATACTTTTTAAAAAAAAACAAATGTATCAGTTGATTGTAAACTTTCTATCATCTTTCTTACCATTATCATAAATAGAAACTTTGTCTTTCACTACCAACAGAGAGAGTTTGAATTGCTATTTGGGATAGGGCATGGCCCAAGCACTGTCCTAGCTGGTGGAAAACCCCTAAGTATATCCCAGTCTCCCCAATCCCTGGTGTTGACTCATTTATGTTAGGTCATTCAATTCCCCATAAAACAATGTTCAAGTGTCTGCAATGTTAGACTACCTCTTTTATTTCTGGTAATGAAAGAATTCTTTTATTACCAACCACAATACAAAGAAATAACACGTTTTCCTATATTTTCCCATATGTAGCAATGACGACAAAACGATAAAAAACTCAAATGATGTAGGTTGGGAATATTCATCTAACAAGGATGAGATGCTGGGTTCTATTCCCTCCCCACCCCCATATTCAAAACACTCAAATCACACAGTGATCAGAATCTATTCCCTGCTCACCAGTGCACCTAAAACGGGGGGGGGGGGTAGTATTATCCATAACACTTTCTAACAGTGCCCCCTACCTCTTTGCTTTCTGAGCCAGCTTTCTAGCTGGAGCTAAATTACAGGGAGCCTCAAATTTGCTCACTGGCTCTGTCATCTCATATTTTTGCCGAACTCAAGGGCAACGTACAGATTCCGATCAGTATTACTGAATGCAACTGCAGCTAACGTGAAACGTCCAGAAGTCTCTCATTCACCGGTAAAGAGCTGCGGCAGGTGACGGATTTCCCTGGGGCCCGCGCTGCCGGCTCTGCAGCCCACCCACCGTTAAGGGCGACTGCGTCCCCACCGCCCCGCGCTTCGCAAAGGGGCACAGCGCAGCGAGCGGGGAAAATGGCTCTTCCTGCAACCCCGCCTCTGCCTTCCCTCAAACCATCTCATGCCACCACCAGTTTGCTGTACTTTCAGGGCAGACCCGCTGGGCGCGTCACGACCAACAAATGACAAAGTCATTCTACTCCGACTCGGCCGGCGGTGCTGTTGGGGATGACTAACTTTTTAATTCGGTGCTTTCCTTCCAGATCAATACGTCTCCCTCACAGCCAGAGCCGCCATAGGGGTGAAGCCCCACATCCCCCTGAGCGCGACAGAGAGGGTCGGGGGGCGGGGGACAAAGGGAACTCGCCTACAAGGACTTACAGATGCCAGCAGCTGAGGAGTCTGGGGCAACTCGGTGCAGACTTCCATCCTCTCCACACCCCCCCGGCCTCCTCCTCCTCCGCCATCTTGAGGGAAACGACGCGCGCAGTTCCAGACCCCCAGCCGGCGGCCGGCGGGGAAACCTGTGGCCGGTCCAAGAGGCGACACTTTTACGACGGCCCCTGAAGTCGAGTTTGACGCAAAAGCGCCGAGCGACTTCCGGTCCGCTTCCCGGAAGTGAGGGTCACGGGGCACTGAGGGTGCGGAGGTTTTCGCCCCTTCGTTTTCGGTCCTAGGGGCTTCGGTGCTTGGACGGTTTTATGTCTGGTGTCGGTGCTGGGAACTGCTGCACCTGCGAGGTAAACAGCACAAAACAATAAACAATAAAATTAGTCAGTTTTTAAATTCAGCGGCAGCTGTCACCGGGAAGAAAGCTGTCAGGGACGCCAGGAGACAACCGTGCTTAGGCTCCCTTTGCCAGATGGTCAGTCTGGGTGTGTTTCGGCTCCCTGAGTAACCTGCAGTGGATCAGCAGGAATCACAAAAAGAAAAAGTACTCAAAAGCTCTTCCACCTTCAGAAATGTAGCCCCTGGGAGTGTGCTCATGCGCACAAGAAAGCTCAGGGTTGCAGCTTTTTTTTTTTTTTGGGAGATGTGAAAATGAAAAATGGAAAATCTCTTCATCGGCAGCAGGAAGACAATACAAAGTGTTACATCCGCTTTTTGAAAGATGTTACAAAAACAAGATTGGAGTTTATGTGAAGCAAGATTAGCGTTTATGTGAAGAGATTAGAGGCTAGAAACATTTTGCGAGGAAAATATTAATTTACATATATTCCAAACCGAAGGAAAGAATCTGATGGAAATTAAGTATCAGGAGGAGAGGAAGGTTGTCAAGAGCTACTTTAGCCTTGCATTGCGTTAAGTTGTTAACAAAACAATTTAAAAGAACTATTAAGAGGGCCCAGAGCGCCCTGCACAGGAGGTACGGCGTTTGCCTTTATATGCAGCCGACTCCGGCATTCCCCCCCCCCACCACACACACACACCCCACCACCACCGCCAGGAGTAATTCCTGAGTGCAGAACCAGGAGTAGCCCCTGAGCATTGCTGAGTGTGACCCAATCACTTGATCACTTGACTTCCCGTAGATCATTGATTTACTCGATTAGGCACCAGTAACATCTCATATGTCCTGTCAATGCGAGATAGCCCAAGGGCATCTGCTCTAGGAACATAAAGAGCCTCAAACCATTCCATCAAGTCATGGGAATGAGGTCTATAATTGTTACTGGTATTTGGCATAGGGTAGCTTGCCAGGCTCTGCTATGCGGGTGGGATAAAGAGTAAAAGAGTGACCCAATAAGAAAAAAAAAACTAACAGGGAAAATAATAATGGGAAAGAATAAAGAGGAAAAGACTAACTCAGATCTTCACTTCAGATCATATTAACTAACGCTAATGGATTAAAGGTTAACCACCAAAAACAGAAACGGGAGAACTGATTCAAAAACTGGGGGATGAAAGAGAGGAGCACTGGGGCCGGAGCGATAGCCCAGCGGGTAGGGGCGTTTGCCTTGCACGCGGCCGGCCTATGCTGGCCTGGGTTCGATCCCGGCATCCCATATGGTCCCCCAGCACTGCCAGGAATCATTCCTGTGTACAGAGCCAAGAGTAACCCCTGAGCATTGCCGGGTGTGACCCAAAAAAGCAAAGAGAGAGAGAGAGAGAGAGAGAGAGAGAGAGAGAGAGAGAGAGAGAGAGAGAAGGAGCACTGGGAACCTTGGGAGGGAGGTGGATCACTCTGTGATAGGGAGCTGTTAACGCTGGAAGGCATCATTAACGATACCATCACTCACAGTACCTCAGCCGTTCCAAACTCGGGTTAAAAAGAAATGGCACGTTTGTGTAATATTGGGATCGAGAAGACTTTACAACTTGAGAACAGGGCCGGAGCGATAGCCCAGCGGGTAGGGCGTTTGCCTTGCTGCGGTTGACCCATGCCGGCCCGGGTTCCATCCCGGCATCCCATATGGTCCCCCGAGCACCGCCAGGAGTAATTTCTGAGTGCAGAAACCCCTGAGCATTGCTGGGTGTGACCCCCAAAAAAGCAAAATAAAAAACTTGAGAACAGAGGCAGAAAATTTTCAAACTTTTATTCCAGTAAAAACTTAGATGATACCACTAAAATAAACTACACATATATAAAAGTAAACAAAAACAAGGAAGAAGTGTCTGCAAGATACACAACAGATCAAAGGATAAACTCCTGAAGACGGGCCTAAGAAATAGTACAGAGGGTAGGGCACTTGCTTTGCACATGACCACCCCTCGTTCAATCTCCCGCATTCCATGTGATCTCCTGAGTTTCACCAGGGGTGGTGATTACAATAGAAAAATGAGATCTATAGGGGCGGAGCAATAGCCCAGCGGGTAGGGCATTTGCCTTGCCGCGGCCAGTCCATGCCAGTCCGGGTTCGATCCCTGGCATCCCATATGGTCCCCCGAGCACTGCCAGAAGTAATTCCCTGAGTGCAGAGCCAGGAAAAACCCCTGAGCATCACCGGGTGTGACCCAAAAAAAAAAAAAATTATATATATATATATATATATATATATATATATATACACACACATACACACACACATACATACACACATATCACTTGTATCACTTGTATCGCTTGTCTTCCCATTGTTCATCAATTTGTTCAAGCGGGCACCAGTAACATCTCCATACGTCCTGTCACATGCTAGTGTAGCCCAAGGGCATCTGCTCGATCCAGGAACATAAAGAGCCTCAAACCAATCCTTCAGGTCATGGGAATGAGGTTTATAATTGATACTGGTTCTTGGCATATCAAATATGACACGAGTAGCTTGCCAGGCTCTTCCAAGCTATATACACACAAATATACACACACATGTGGGGCCAAGTTGGCAGAGTGTCTCCCAGAGTAGCCTCAGGGTTCCCTGAGCACTGCTTAAGAGTCTTCTGATTACCTCTCCCCTGAAAAAGGGCTGTGGAAAGGGTAGGAGAAGTCCTTCTGACAAGAAAATTGTAGCTTGAACAGTGTGAGGTTGCTTGTCCAAAGAGCTACAATTAAGAACTGACAAAAGCTCACTTCGAATACTAGGTCTGGCTTCAAAATTAGTACCTCTAACCACTTCACTCTCCTATAGCCTATTTAAAAATTATTCCCCCTAATCTGGTACCCAAGACAAGTGGGCTGTCAGGACGGTCTATGTGCAAGGCTCTTGGTGGGACAATGGAATTAAGGTTAAAGCCTCGCACTTGCTCTAGGTGCTTTTTTAGTCTCTGAGCCATCTTCTAGGCCCCTTGTTTCTGGACCACACCTGGAGATGCTAAGGGGTTAGGAATCAAGTATTAAAACTCTGTGCTTAGCAAACGTGTGGGAGTCAGAGGCTAGGTAAGACAAAATGGAACAGTGTGCTAACAATTGTCGAGGGTACTAATGCCAACCTAGAACTGAGCATTAAATGGAGGCAAAAGGATACACATGACAACCCTTTAATGTATGTTCTGTAATCCATAGTCTGGAGGGGAAGGAAAAGAGAAAGAGAGAGAAAGGGAAAGAAATAAAGAACCTGCCATGGAGGATGGCTGGGGAAGGGGGAGGGAACCGGGACGTTGGTGGTGGGAGATGGGCACTGGTGGTGGGATGGGTGCTGGAACGCTGTATGACCAAAACCCAAATATGAACTTTTTTAATTGTATATCTTTGTAATTGTAAAAATAAAAAATTAAAAAAAAGAAAAACAGTAAATAAATAAATAAATAAACAAGGCTCAGAAAAAAAACTCTGTGCTTAGTAATCAAATCTGATGCACTCAAAGGACTATATGGGATGGCAGAGATTGAATTTGGGTAGGTCGCATATAAGGCAAATGCCCTGCCTTATATGAACCTACCCAAATTTCTATTACCTACTATTTCCCAAACTCCAGTCTAAAAAGCTTTTTTTTTAAATCACTTATACCACACTGTATGTTATAACATGCCAATTATTAAATTTAAAAGTTACTCATCAGCCCAGGTAGGCAGCTCCCAGAAGCAGGAATCACTGGGAATTCGTCAGATGGACTCGGGGTCGCCCTTTCCCCCTCCATTTTGTCGAGCCTGGTGGCCCCGCCCAGGAGCTGCGGGGGGGGGGGCAGCATGCAGTGTCTCACAAGTGGCTGGGGAGGCTGGAACTCGGCTCGCACCAGGCCCAGCTAACTATGGAACCCCGAGGAGGGCAGATGGGTTTTGGGGAGTGGGCCCGTCGCCTCTGGGGGTCCCGGAAGCAGCCGGATGACACTCGCCCATCACACTAGCCACCATTTTCGCTGTCCGGACACTGGGAAACTGCCTCATGACCAGATTAACAGAGCAAAACCAGTTCGAGCCCAGGTCGCGCGGCTGCTGCGGCCGCACGGTCCTCTAAAATAGTGAAACAGTAATGTCTTTTAATGCACTGCATTCCACGAAGAGCAGGAAAGTTTGTTGGGAAGGAGATATAAAGAGGAAAGAAATGAAATACAGAATCCGCCAAGTAGTTGAGGTGCGGGAGGGGGGAGGGAGGTGGGGACATTGGTGATGGGAGATGGGTTTGGGTGGAGGGATGCGTGTTCGAACACTGTAGAACCAAAACTCTACATGAACATCTTTCAATTGTATGTCTAAAATGGTGAATAATATTTGCGGGGAAAATAATAAAATTAAATTAAAAAAAATAGTTACTCATCAAACATATGGCACACATTTAACATCCTAGTAGATGAATATGTGTAGAGCAGGAACGATCCAGACAAAATAGACACAATCATTATCATTGCTCTTTTCTTATCTAGAACTGTGTCTTGGCCTATTTTAGAGCATAGTAATGAAGTTGTCTGATTATTATATAGACATACTTTTATTTTAATTAGCTTCCGTTCAAAATAACTTTGTGCGTCAATAAGCTACTAAGTCACTTTGCAGGTACCACTTCACCCTTTGAAGCATTATCAACAACTAATATACATTAATTAGCTTTCTGGACACCCCGGGATGACAGTCAGTTGGGACAGCCACGCTCAGAGCTATTTTCTTAGGCTCTTCATTTAAGGATTGTGTGGAGGTTTTCAGCACTAGTTACATATTAGGATCACTAGGGAGCTTTTTAAAATTCCTGTCCCAGTCTTCACTCTAGTGATTATGATTTAATTAGAAAAGAAGCGGGGCCTCTAAGCATCAGTTTTGTTTTTTAAAAACCCCTCTCAAGTGATCTAACGAGCAATTAGAGCTGAGTACTCTGGATGATTCCTTTTTTTTTTTTTTCTTTTTTGGGTCACACCTGGCGATGTGGCTCTGCACTCAGGAATTACTCCTGGCGGTGCTTGGGGACCATATAGGATGCCGGGGATCGAACCTAGGCCGGCACAGGCCGGCGGCCAAGGCAAACGCCCTACCCGCTGGGCTATCGCTCCGGCCCCAGGAGGATTCCATTTAAACTATCTTCTCTAAGATGCAGAGAAGAGAGAGAGAGAGAGAGAGAGAGAGAGAGAGAGAGAGAGAGAGAGGAAATAGGGCTACCTGCTATTGAGGCAGTCTGGGGGGTGGGTGGGAGGGGGTGGGGTACATTGGTGGTGGAAATGGGTGCTGGAACACTGTATTACCAAGAACCAATTATGAACACCTTTATAATTGTATGTCTCATGGTGGTATAATAAAAAATTTTAAAAAATAAACTATCCTCTCTAGGCTGTTTCCTAATGTGAGACTGTAGTCCTGCCTACATTGCACTTCCTGCCAGGCAAAATCCTTGGTATTTCTCATCCATATTAGGGGAGAGTAGCCTTCCTAACTGGTCTCCCTATTCCAACTCTGTTGCTCAAACTAATGATCTATTCTCCTGCCAGAATTATTCTTAAACATAAATCTGGTAATGTTATTCTTTTTTTTTTTTTGCTTTTTGGGTCACACCCGGCGATGCTCAGGGGTTACTCCTGGCTCTGCACTCAGGAATCACTCCTGGCGGTGCTCGGGGACCATATGGGATGCCGGGGATTGAACCCGGGCCAGCACAGGCCGGCCGCGTGCAAGGCAAACGCCCCTACCCGCTGGGCTATCGCTCCAGCCCCTGGTAATGTTATTCTCATACTTAAGAACCTTAGACAACTCTAAGGAATAAAATTTAACCCTTCACATGATATTCAAAGACCTTCTAAATATGGCTTGGAATAAATGTTTACATGTCTAATGTCCCTTGCCACCCCTTCCCTTAGACTACACACATTGTATTTCCAACATAAACCATAGGCTCATATTGTTTTTCCATGGGAAAAGACTGTGCTTTACCCAGATTAATCTCTTGGCCTAAATTGCCCTTTCTTTCTGGGGGATCAGAGCTGGTCTATGCTGTCTTAGTTATGGCTCCTGCACTCAGGGACCACTTCTGGCAGGGCTTGAGAGAACCATATAGGGTGGCTGTGATTAAACCTGGGTAGACTCTGTACAAGGCATGTGGCCTACCTACTGCATTCCAACCCCGCTCCTCAGAGTGCCAATCCCCTAAAGCACTGCTTCTCCCATCACTACACCTCTCTCCATAAGAGGACTCTGTTCTTTGGGGATCTGCTCACCCATGAGCTCCCTCTGAGAAGTTTTCTATTATTTTCCAATAATAAGAGTTTACTCTGTGTTCAACTATGTATGTATGTATGTATGTATATAGATGCATGTATGTATGTATATGTGTGTATGTATGTATGTATTTCTTTTTTTTTTTTTAGGTCACACCTGGCAATGTGCAGGGGTTATTCCTGGCTCTGCACTCAGGAATTACTACTGGTCATGCACAGGAAACCATATGGGAGGTTGGGAATCAAACCCTGTATGACCACATGCAAAGCAATTACCCTGCTATACTATAGCTCCAGCCCCTGAACTATGCTTTTTTTTTTTTACTTTTTGGGTCAACCCGGTGATGCTCAGGGGTTACTCCTGGCTCTACACTCAGGAATTACTCCTGACAATGCTCGGGGACCATATGGGATGCGGAAGATCAAACCTAGGTTGGCCACGTGCAAGGCAAACACCCTACCCACTGTACTGTCACTCTGTCTCCCTCAACTATTCATTTTAAATAGTTCTGACCTGGTACTTATCATGTTAGCGCTCATTACTTAGATGCCGGTTGACCTGCAGACTAAAATCTGCTGCCTTTTACTAATTGAATCACCATGCAATCTACCACTACAAAGCTGTTTATGACTGGATTTCAGTTATGCAGTGTTCCAACACCCATCCCTCCACCAATGCACACTTCCCAACACCAATGTCCCCAGTTTCCCTCCTCCCCTCACAACCTGCCTCAATAGCAAGCACTTCTCTCTCTCTCTCTCTCTCTCTCTCTCTCTCTCTCTCTCTCTCTCTCCCACCCCACCCCCGCCCCTTTGGAGCATTGTGGTTTCCAATACCAACATGTATATCCCTTTACCTACTTTCTTCTTTTTTGGCTTTTTTGGGTCACACCCGGCAATGCTCAGAAGTTACTCCTGGTTCTGCACTCAGGAATTACTCCTGGCAGTGCTTGGGGGACCATATGGGATGCCAGGGATTGAACCCAGATCAGCTGTGTGCAAGGCAAACACCCTACCTGCTGTGCTAGTGGTTCAGCTCCCCTTTTATCTACTTTCAATACTTAATTCTAGTCTAGTGTTACTATATCCAACTATTATTTGTAAACTATCCAACTATTACTGGTAAATATTCCAGTATTCCTGGCTCTGCGCTAGGGAATTACTCCTGGCACTGTGTGGAGAACCATATGGGATGCTGGGGATTGAACCGGGTCAGTCACATGCAAGGCAAATGCCCTACCTGTTGTACTATTGCTCCGCCCCTGTCTCATTATTTTATATCCCACAAAATGAATGCAGTCATTTTATATATGTCCTTCTTCTTTGGACTAATTCCACTCAGCATGATACTCTCCATGTCCATCCATTTATAGACAGATTTCATTACTTCATTTTTTTTCTAACAACTGCATAGTATTCCATTGTGTAGATGTACCAAAGTTTCTTTATCCAGTCATTTGTTCTCAACACTCAAATGTTCCAGATTCTGGCCATTGTAAATAGTGCTGCTATGAACATAGAAGAGAAGATTTGGGGCCCCTGAGGGTATGTTCCCAGAAGTGGTATTACTCTGTCAAATGGAAGCTCAATTTCTAATTTTTGGAGGAATGTCCATATTATTTTCCAAGAAGGCTGGACTAGGTAGTATTCCCACTAGCAGTGAATAAGTCCCTTTCTCCCCACATCTGTGCCAATACTGGTTGTTCTTGTTCTTATGGATGTGTGCCAGTGTCTGGAGTGAGATGATACCTCACTATTGTTTTGATTTGCATCTCCCTGATGATTAGTGATAAAGAGAATTATTTCATATGCCTTTTGTCCATTTGAACTTCCTCTTTGAGGAAGTTTCTGTTTATTTCTTCTCCCCATTTTTTTTTGGGGTTGGATTTTTTTCCTTGTAAATTTCTGCTAGTGCCTTGGATATTAATCCCTTATCAGATGGGTATAGGGTAAATATTCTTTTCCAATCAGTGGGCTGTCTTTTTAGCTTGGTCATTTCTTCTGAGGTGCACAGGCTTCTTAGTTTCATATAATCCCATTTGTTTATCTTTGCTTCCACTTGCTTGGTCAGAGGTGTTTCATCTTTGAAGACACCTTTAGCTTCAATGTCATGGAGTATTTTGCCTATGTTTTCTTCCATGAACATTATAGATTCATGTCTATACCACAGTTTTTAATATTGAGGTCTTTGATCTGACTCTTGTGCATGGGGTTAGATATGTCTGAGTTCATTTTTTTACATACAACTGCCCAGTTTTCCCAGCCTCTTTGTTGGGGCTTTCCTAGCTCCACTTCATATTTCTTGCTCCCTTATCAAAATTTAAGTGATCACATATTCCGGGGTATGTGTCAGGATATTCAACTCTATTCCACTGATCTGAAGGTCTGTCTTTATTCAATACCATAAGAGCTGCTGCCTTTTATGTTTTTAGTTCTTGGTTCTGGAAATTGAACTCAGGGACTCATACATGCAAGCCATGTGTCTGCCACTAGCTACATCCCTAAGTCTGTGAAGTCATCCCTAAGTCATAGACATAGCCTATGTCTCGACTATGTGCCCACAGTATACATGGCGGCCTACCATATAATGGATAGTATTTCTAGGGTCACATGAAACTAAAATATTACATAAATACAAATTATTATGGTTTAAGTAATTTTGTGATTTTTCAAATATTTTATTAAAATCAAACAACATAGGGCTGGAGTGATAGTACAGCAGGTATGGAGTTTGCTTTACACCTGGCCAACCCAGGTTCAATCCCTGGTATCCCATATAGTCCCCTGAGCAACACCAGGAGTAATTCCTGAGTACAGAGACAAGAGTATCCCCTGAGCACTGCTGGGTGTGACTAAAAAGCAAAAAAAAATAAAAAGTCAAATAACATAATATGTATTGTTTCCAGTACAATTTTCAAAGCCTGATTAGAAACTATCACTTGTCATTTTATTCAGCATTAGAAATATTTTCCTAGGAATCTTACATTTCTTCAGTTTGAGCTTTTTTTCTTTTCTTTTCCTTTCTTTCCTTCCTTCCTTCCTTCCTTCCCTTCCTTCCTTCCTTCTTTCCCTTCCTTCCTTCTTCTTCCTTCCTTCCCTTCCTTCCTTCCTTCCTTCCTTCCTTCCTTCCTTCCTTCCTTCCTTCCTTCCTTCCTTCCTTCCTTCCTTCCTTCCTTCCTTCCTTCCTTCCTTCCTTCCTTCCTTCCTTTCTTTCCTTTTCGTCACACCCAGCGATGCTCAGGGGTTACTCCTGGCTCTGCACTCAGAAATTACTCCTGGCGGTGCTCGGGGGACCATATGGGATGCCGGGGATCGAACCCGGGCCGACACAGGCCGGCCGCGTGCAAGGCAAACACCCTACCCGCTGGGCTATCGCCCGCCCAAGCTTTTTTCTTTTAAATACAAGTATATTTGGGAGAGAACAAGCTCTTCTCATATTACCTACTAGTAGGAACTAAGTTAACAGCTGTCTGAAACCAACACTCCATGGAATTTTACATGGTGTTAGAGGTAGTTTCCAAAAGAACCTGACTCAGAAACAGAGCATAACATACAATATTGCTGGGGGACTATTCTTGGGTCTGTACCTGAAAAAGGAAGCAACCATGGTATGCCACCCAGCTCTCACCGCAGGAGACTAACTCCCAGGTGCTGGAGTGCTGCCAATGGTGCTGTCTCTTGCTGAAGGGGCCAGCCTTGTTCCAGGTGATTCCTCAAATGAGGGCTGCCCACGTTAGAGACTGATGAACCTGCAGGTCCAGAGTGTTCCCAACTAGATCCAACTCTACTGAGTTCCTCCAGTTTCAGAATCTCTGCGGTCTTCAGATTACCCTGGAGCTCAGCTTTTTCCTCTGACTAATCAGCTTCCTTCTCTATGTTTCCTTCTTAAGGTATAGATCCAAGAATAGTCCCTAATAATGCTAATCTCTGATTTAGAGTCTGGTTCTTTCTGAAACTCTACCTCCAACATTATGTAAAATTCAACACTTGCTGACTACACCCCATTAACCCAACGGGCTGCAAATATTCATGCTCTAACATTTACTTTTTCCTTCAGTATCTGGACTACACCTGGTGTGGTCCAAACACTTCAGGGGTAGGTGGAGAGGGGTGGAGTTACCCAGTAGTGCTGGGGATCAAACCAGGGAGTCCCATATTCAAAGCATTAGCACTAGGCCTTTGAACTATTGCCAAGACCCCTAACAGCTACTTTGTTTGTTTGTATTCCTGGCTCTGTGCTCAGTGATTAATCCTGATGGTGCTTTTCAGAGAGACTAGATAGCTCACAAATGCTAAAACATATATTACCTGCTCCTTTATAGGGAAAGGTCTATCTCTTTCTAGAATATAGGCTTTCTATTAAAATAAATTAATCAGGGCCGGAGCGATAGCCCAGCGCGGTAGGGCGTTTGCCTTGCAGCGTGGCCGGCCTCTGCCGGCCTGGGTTCGATCCCCGATCCCATATGGTCCCCCGAGCACCACCAGGAGTGATTCCTGAATGCAGAGCCAGGGAGTAGCCCCTGAGCATTGCCGGTGTGACCCAAAGGAAGAAAAAAAAATAATAAAATAAAATAAAAAAAATTAATCCGACTGGTCAACTCTGAAAATTGACCATCAAAATTGTAACCCAGTTGTTTGGAGAAATATAGGGTCTGAGAGCATGAGAGAAGTTGGCCTTTGGGGCGTGGCTTGCATTTAACCCGCTTTGTCTTATGGTTATTGTGAAAGAGGTAGGCAGAAGGATGTCACTATTCCTGAAAAAGGATACCATTACAATATCCAGAAACAGTACATAGGTTAATACAAAAAGAGTGAGGACCCTTGGAAGGTGGGAATGTAGATCTCTAGGACACCCAATATTTTCTTGGTAGGAAGCACTGTTTTCTAAACTGAAGATATGTTGAAATATTGCCTCCTTAAACTGAGTATGTGTAGTGGTAAGTAAAATTTAAACTTTATATTAGAAAATGGAACCAGTAGAGATTAGGATTTATCTTGCCCTAATTACCCTCTTTGGCATAAGGATTATTTTAAGCTGACCCACATTAACCCACATAGGAAAGGTTCTCTGATCTTTTCTGTCTGAAAGTAGGGCATAACTTTGCTATTATGAAGGTGACATAAAAGTGCTCTCCCGCCTCCTATACCGTGATAAGGAGAAATGACTCTTATCATCAGGGACAGAGAACCTGCACCAAGATGAGTCTGCATAAACAAACCTTACTGAAAATGAACTCTTCCCGGTCTAGGGAGACAGTTCAATAAGTCAAAGTGCAGACTTTGCATGCAAGAACCCTGGCTTCATCCCTGCCACTGCATAGTCACCCTGAGCATCACCGGAGCATCACCCCCAACAGAACCTAGCTAGAGTAGACCCATGGCAGAGCCAAGTGTGACCCAAACCTTCTTCCCCAATAGAATAACTTTTGGGGCTTGTTTTGGGCCACACCCAATGGTGCTCTGGGCTTACTCCTTTTGCTCTGTGCCTAGGGATGACTCCCTGGGGACTCAAGAGACCATATGGGGTGCTGGGGATATTGAACTCAGGTCAGCTGCATGCTAGGCAGCCCTACCCGCTGTACCATCTCTACAACCCATAAAATAAGTCTTATTTTCCTTTAGTTCTCCAATTTATTTCTGCTTATCAAGGATATAAATTGCCTCCTCAAGTTGGTCTCCTTTTAAAGTTCAGACCAGGGAGCAATAGCACAGCGGGTAGGGGGTTTGCCTAACACGGCCAACCTGGGTTCGATCCCCAGAATCCCATATGGTCCCCCGAGCACCACTCAAGAGTAATTCCTGAGCCGAAGAGCCAGGAGTAACCCCGGAGCATTGCCGGGTGTGGACCCCCCAAAAAAAAAGCAAAAAAAAAGTTCACACCATTGTTTCTTTATTGAGATAGTACCCTTTGTTAAGAGTCCAAGTCCCAACTATTGTGAGCTTATTTTAGTGAACATGTTGGATTAAAAAATGTTAGGAAATTTGCATTCCTCTTCTTTTGTCAATATGTTGTCAGTTAAATTACTGGGCACCAATAACTGAATCTAAGAGAGTAGATGAAGCTTTTCTTCCTTGTTCTTCCACAAGAACAAGTGGGGATATTGAACTGCAGTCTAGAAACTGCAGATCACTTAAGAGAGGCCTGAGGGGGTGTGGCTAGTGAAGGAACTGTCAGACCATGCTCCACCCCAAACTAAGCATAATTGTTTTGCCTAGTTATCCCCAGCACTGAGCCAAGTATGGCCCAAAAGATAAAGTGGTTAAAAAAATAGACATTACATTTTTTGATTGCTGAAAAATTTTTCAGAAGAAATAACTTATAAAGCACAAAACTACAAAAATTTTAAATTGGCCATGCTCATAAATAAAACGTTATTGGACTAGCCTGCTATCTCATCCATGTTTGCATTATTCATGACTGCTGATAGTCCATAAAACCCAAAACTTAACCATCTCATCCTCTACAGAAAAAATATTGCAAATCCAAACCTGTAGCTTTTTCTCTTCTCTTTAGACTGTCACTGTTGAAAACTAGGAAAATTTACCCGCAAAGGAAATAAAATATAGTTTATAATCTTACACCCTACTTATAAATAATTATTTTAATGATACTCTCAGATCAAATCTTATACTTCTGTTTTTTAATTTGTTCTTTATTGTTATTTTTGGGGGTTAGGTATGATTTTGGGTCACACATGGCAGTGCTCAAGGGTTACTCCTGACTTAGTGCTCAGGGGTTCACTCCTGGCAGGGACCAGGAGTCATGTGCAGAGCAAGTGCCTCACTTGCTGTGCTATCTCTCATTTTAATACATAGATATTCAATATACATATAAATATATAAATATATATTATAAAACATATAAACAATAAATTATTTATCTATAAATAATTTATATTATATATATATATATCTTCTTTTGACTCACACCCGGCATTGTTCAGGAGTTACTCCTGGCTCTCTACACTCAGGAATCACTCACGGTGGTGCTCGGGTGTCCATATGGGATGGCGGGGATTGAACCCTGCTGGCTGGCCGTGTGCAATGCAAATGCAGTACTCTATTGCTCTGACCCTTGAAGATAGTTTTTACATCTCATGTTTTAGGAATCATGTTTTAACTTATGACTATGAATAAAAATGTGCCCTGTATTATCAAATGTCCATCATA
>JAJIBD010034672.1:0-54348 GCA_021461705.1 Cryptotis parvus
TCCGACACCCCAGAAACAAGGCCCATGTTCCATCCTGGAGTCTTGTTTCCTAAACTGGCTGTCAGGAAATGGGGCGTGGTGCCAGCTCTTCCCCCTGTGACCCCGGCCTGTCCTTTGTCCTCCTTGGGCGTGGTGACCCCTCCCTCCCGGAGCCCCCCCGCCTGACGGCCCACCTCGCCTTCTCTTGCAGCACAGCTACCGCGAGGTCGGCATCCTGCTGCTCTACCTGGCCGTGGGCGTGTCGGTGTTCTCGGGGTGGCCTACACCGCCGAGAAGGAGGAGGACGTGGGCTTCGACACCATCCCGGCCTGCTGGTGGTGGGGCACCGTGAGCATGACCACGGTGGGCTACGGGGACGTGGTGCCCGTCACGGTGGCCGGCAAGCTGGCTGCCTCGGGCTGCATTCTTGGCGGCATCCTGGTGGTGGCGCTGCCCATCACCATCATCTTCAACAAGTTCTCCCACTTCTACCGGCGCCAGAAGGCGCTGGAGGCGGCCGCGCGCAACAGCGACCAGCAGCAGTTCGAGGACGTGCTGAGCCGCCTGGACGGTGTGTCCCAGGCGTCTCTGGAGACGTCGGGCGACCTCGCAGGAGGGACGGGCTTCGGACCTGGAGGACCCCGGCGGCCTCCCCGACTCCCACATGTATTAGAACCAGGGCTCCTGGACCCGGACAGCTGAATCTGAGCACATGCTCCGGGGGCCAAGTTCCTCGTGGTACCTGACGCCCCTCACCCCCAGTCTCTGCAGGGACAGGATGGCACCACCCGAGAGAGATTCGTGAGTCTGGGGAACAGCCCAAGGACTCGAATCCCAGAACCTCCCGGAAGCAGCATGAGACGGGAAGATTCCTTAGCACGTCCAGCCTGGCGGCCTGGTCCCCCAGACCCTGGCCGAGGACCCGAGGCCGAGGCTCTGAGAGGTGCCTGTTTCCTGCCTCACTGACCTGCCCGAGCAGGGCGTGTTCCTTCCACCAGTTTCTCTGCTGCTTCACCAAATCCGGCTTTTGTCTTGGGGTGCTTGCTTCTTGGGTCCCTGGAGGCGAGCTGCAGTTATCTGAAGCTTCTCACGTATGCAGAAGTCATTCACCGTTCCTGTTGGCGGAGGTGAAGTCAGCTGGGAAAAGGCCTGCCAAGAGCCCAGTGTTGGAACTCGGGGCCTCAGCCGGGCTGCTGCAGCCTTTCTGGGGGCCCCAGCAGTCACCCCACGTGGGAAGCTGCTGGCTGGGCGCTGGGGACGGTGTTGGGGCAGCTCTGGGTGAGGACGAGCCCGGCCCCAGCTAGAGGCGGGTGGTGCAGAGGGAAGGATCAGTGGCTCAGGGCTGCCATGCGCGGATGCCTCCCCGCCCGCCAGGTTCCCGATCCGAGCATGGCAGTTCCCTGCCCACCGGGGCGAGCCTCAGACCCAGCCTGAGCCCGACCATCCGGGCACATCCTGGGCTCTCCAGCTATGCAGGCAGGAGGAAGGGTCAGGTGACCATGGGCCCTTTGCCTGACTGTGTCTCTCTGCGCCGTACTCTCCACTTCGGGAGTCCGTATGTGGTGGCCCTGGGCTTGGCCGGTCTGGGTGATGACTGTTGAGTGGACTCCCCAGCTAGTCCAGCCGGCCGAGCTGGGGGCTGAAGGGGAGGGACGGCAGAGACCTGCAGGAGAGGGCGCACAGACAGCCTGAAAAGGAGCTTCCGCTCGCCCCCCCGCCCCTCTTGCTTTCCTGGCAGCTTTTACAATGACTGCCTTGTGGGTTCTTACTAGCCAAGCTGGGCCGGCAGTGTCATGAGCTGGGGCCTCCCATGCGGCCTGGAGACACGTTTTGTGTCCCAGAACAGTATTTTTAGTGCAAAGTTAAAATTCTAATGTCTGAAATTTCCTCAGAGTGCTGCCACCCTCTCCGAACCATGCAGACACCCTGTGTTGGCTCATAAAGCCTGTGGCCTCCAGTTTATGGGTCGCTTTACTGCATTCAGGAAATGAAGGGGCAAACCAAAGACAGAGCCCTGTGGAACTTGGAGCCCCTGGAGCAAGAGCGATTTTATTTTATTTGGTTTGGGAGCCATACCGGCAATGCTCAGGGCTTACTCCTGGCTCTGTGCTCAGGGATCACTCCTGGCGGGACTCAGGGGACTACATGGGATGGCAGGGATGAAGCCCATGGGTCATCGATGTGCAGGGCAAGCACCCTAGCCGCTGTACTGTTGCTCTGGCCTGGGAGAGTGATTCCAATCGTAATCACGGACATTTGTGGTTTCTCAGGGCCACTAACCAGCAAGGGCAGAGGAAAGTCTTATAGGGTGAGAACCTTAACCCTCCTTAGGTTAGGCCACTGGACCAGGAGGGTGATCGCCCGGCAGAGGAGGCTGAGTGTGAAGACCAGCTTATCCCTCAGGGCTGGGGCTGCCGTCCGCCCCAGGCATGGACGGATTCTCCAGACTGGAGCAGAAATGGAAACAAACCAAGGGCCCCAAAAACTCACCCACTGCATGCCCGCCTCCCGCGCTCCCAGGAGGGCTGCATGTACCACCCGGTGGGCGCCACATCACCAAGGAGCCGGGTCACTCTCACACTGTCAGACCCTACACTCCAGTCCCTAAAGCTGGCGGGCGGTTGCAGGTCACCCCGGGGTCCTGGTTCACTCCTAGTTAAGTTAAGCAGGGCTTTTATGCAATAAAGAAACCCAGGGCTGCGTGTGTCCAAACAGAACTGGCTGCCTGGCTTGTTTCCTGGGTGACTGGGGAGGCCGGTGGGCCGTAAGGGAAGTGGACCCTGAAACCCATATTCTCTGGTTCCAATCTGGGATTTGACACCGGTTGCAAGTGCCAGGAGTCCAGCTGGAACTAGCCTGGTCAAAGGTAGTTGTGGCCTGCAAGGACGACCGTGATGGGGCTGGAGATGGTCCAGCAGGCAGAGCGCGTGTGGCTTGCAGGAGGCACCAGGCTCGGTCCCGGCACTGCCTCATGCCCTGAGCAAGGCTGGGAGACCCCTGGGCAATACCAGGTGTGCCCCAAGGCCACCTACTAAAAAATAAATGTGAAATGATGATGAGAGCTGTTAGAATTAGGGTCTTCTGGTTGTGAGGAACAGAAACAGACCTAAAAAAGAATTTATTTAAAGAATTTATTTAAATTCAGTAAATTTATTAATTTACTGAAAAGGCGTATTGGCTTCCGGTGGTTGCCAATAGCAAACATAAACATTCGATGACTTTAAGAATCAGGTGACAAGAATCAAAAAGTCAGGGTGTGGGCGAGGCCGGACGCCTGTAACCTTGAGGCCGGGGCAGCCTCTGTGTCTGTCAGCTCTCCCTGGGTGCTGCCCGCGGTTCATCACCCCATCCCTGTCTCTGGACTCCCTCACCATCACCTCTCGGGGGACTCTCTGGTACCTCTTTCTCAGAAAACACACGTTGGCATTTGGGGCCAACAGTCTTGCTTCAAGACTTTTCATCACATCGGCCAAAGGACCTTTCTCCAAATAAAGCAATTTTGGGCTCCAGAAATTGGTGTTCTCTGGAATTCCAAATCTGGGATTTGGGGAATTCCCCAGGCCAAGAAGTTGCTGGCTGGGGCTGGACTGACAGTCCAGTGGGGAGGGTGTTTGCCTTGCATGCAGCCCACCAGGGCTCGGTCCCAGCATCCCATATGGTCCTTTGAGCCACCATCCAGAGTGATCCTGGGTACAAAGCCAGGAGTAATCCCTGAGCATCACTGGGTGGCTCCAAAAAGAAAAAAATAAAAACCGGCTGACCAATCCTCAAGAAATAAATCCATCAGGGACACTGGGGACCTCAGCACAAGGCCCAGACCCTCAGCACACCCACCCACAGGAGGCCCCTTTATCCCAGTGCCCTCAACATCCAGGCCCAATCCCGGAAAGGGTGGATGGGCTCAGCTGGAGTCACGGCCTCTCTGGTGGGAAGGATGAGGGCATAGTACCCGGCCTCTCGTCCACTGAAGATGCTTGGCCTGAAGGAAAGGTGATTGCTCCAGAAACAATGGAACCAAAATATAGGGAGGGACGCAATACACAGAAATAGCCCGTGTCCACTTAAATCTGGTCCTCAGCTTCTCCGCGTGCCGTCCCAGGCACCTCCCAGATGCAGTTAGCAATGTGTCCAGCACACAGGAAGGCTTTCATGCATGTCCCAAAGCACCCAGGGTGCTCGCCAGGCGTACTGGCAGGCTTTAAGCAGAGGATTCATGGGGTGGCTTGTAAAGCAGGAATGAGTTAGGAATCCAAAGACTTTCAGGTGTGGAATTGGATGAATAGGATGGTCCTGGGCTAAACCCTAAAGGGAAGGAGTCGCCTCGCCCCCACCCCCATCCCTGGGCAATGACAGGTGTCCCAGTGGTTGCTGCTTCTTGGGATAGAGAATAAAACCAATCAGTGTGGGGCTGGAGCGGCAGTGCGGTGGGTGGGCACTTGTCTTGCACACAGCTGACCTGGGTTCAATCCCCAGCATCCCTCACGGTCCCCTGAGCACTGCTAGGAGTGATTCCTGAGTGCAGAGCCAGGAGAAAGCCCTGGGAATGCCTGGATGTGGCCCCGAAACCAAAACAAAGATTCAAACCCCAGAGAAATTCCTGACACGGGACGGGCTCGGATGAGAGGACAGGACCCTCGTCTCCCCCTCTGAATGCTGGGCCATGCTGGGCAGGTTTCACGTAACACATGGGGTGAAGCATGTGAAGGGGCTGCAGACGCCTCTCTCGGACCCTCACACGGTGGACCCGCCTGGGCCCTTTCTCTCCCTCCCCAACGCTGTCTTCGGCCTAGCTACCTTGCTCATTATTTTCCAAACACGGGTTCTTTTTATCTGGTCCAGGAAAGCTTCCGTGGACAAACCAGAACTGACGGGAGGTCGAGGGCCTGCACGCAGGACCGGCGCCTCCCGCCCTCCCGGCATGGGACTAGGCTGACAGATCAGTTACTGGACACAGTGGCTCAAAGTAAACGGATAATGAAACTCGGGGTGGATGTGACTTCACTCAACATCCAGCCAGCACGGTGTTTTTCTCATCCAGGCTGCAGCAGAACGATGTGGAATGGTGCGCCGAGGAACCCGCGGCATTTCCCTGCCGAGCAGCTTGACCGAACCCCGCTGACCGCGTGTGGCTGGTTCCTTCCACCTCCGCCCTCCCGCGTTGGAAACAAGAATACGCAGGGCACAGAGGAGTGCCAGGAAGACTCCACGTTACACCAGTCACGGAGGAAGGAGTCGCCTTAGAAAGAGGACAGTGCGTAGTCCAGAGGACAGTTTATTTAAGACAAAGGTGACAAATCTATGAGGGAAAGGAAAAACTGAATCATGACGGCACCAGGGAGGCTCAAAGGGGAGGGAAGCAGCGGAGGAAGCTACTTCTCATACATATACAAACTGCTGACTTCGACTGATTATTTACATCCAAACCTTATAAAATAGCCTCTCTAGTCAGCATTTCAGCCAGTGTTAATCATTTTGTTACAAAAAGTCAAAGCTACAAACTTCACATTTTTTGAGCTGCACATCTGAAACAGCGCGGAAGTTTTTTTGTCTTTTCCCCAAGTAGGTCTGAGTGCAGGCTGGCGGAAGAGATTTTTCTCTCCCCAGATCAAGTACGAACATAAATTCCAAAGACAATGAATTCAGTCCTGATGACATCAGCAAGGCAGTGCCTAGGAATGGAGCAGGGGGTGAATCGGGCAGGAACAGTTTCACAGACAAGAAAGAGCTGCAGTGTCAGAGGCAACAGGGGCTGCGGAAAGGGCCCCCGGAGGAAGAGCCGGAAGACGCGGGTGTGGGTCCGACTCTGCGTGTTCGGTGACGTGACCGTGAGCGACCGACTTTCTCGGTTTTCGTATCTGTAAAATGAAGACAACAGCCCCTCTCTCTCCCAGAGGGAACAGGCACAGGATTCAGGTCAGATTTGCCCAGAGAGCTGGATACTTGGTGTTTGGAAGCCATGAGTGCCCGTGCGTGAGGTTGTTCAGAATACTGTGACCAGCCTTCTAGTTGCCGTAAGTCTGTAGCGAGGATCTTTCTCACTACGTTTCTGAAACTGGGAAAGTGATCTGGCTTGAAAGACTTTATTACACCTGGGAGGTACCAAAGAAGTGTTTCCGGGACTAGAGCCTATAGCTGCAAGGAGCTGCGGCTATAGTCCTTCTCTCTGGGAGTGCGGTGGGGTGGGGCGGCTTCCAGCAGTGCCCCAAGATTACCAGGTCACACTGCAGGGGGTGAAACGGGGGAAGGGGGAAGGGGGGAGAGTATGCGGTCATCAAGAGAGAGACCCAAGGCCTCTATGGGGAAGGCATGTGAACCTACCCTGTTTTCCGGACCCCGAACTATGCGTTCTTAATTTGCTTCTGAGTGCTGGTTCCTTCTGGTGGCCCCGTACCTGACTAGCTAGAGCCAGGCCCATGAGCCAAACCTCATCCGCTCACGTTAACTGGTGGCCGGGAGAGGGAGCAAAGGCCAAAGGAAAAAGACATTTGCTTTACAGTTAGTGATGAGGAGTCACTAAAGATACTCCTAGAGGATTTGAGATTTTCCCAAAAAAGATACACTCAAGCGTGGCTCATTTCTCAGAAGGAGAGAACAGATGAGGGGCTCAGGGTTCCTTAAAGGCTGAGTCACAAAGGCCCACACCGCGACTGACGTGCTGGGCTCCAACAGAGCGTGCTGACCGAGCGAGACGGCTAAGACACATTCCTCTACCCTCTGTCACTGGAGACTAGACCTGTCAGGAAGCTGGTCTGATCCCAAAGCAGCTGGCTTCTGGCACGGAACGGTGTCAAGCAAGGCCGGCCGAAGGTGCCAGAGCTGTGCTCTCAGTGGGCCGGCGGTGGGAGGGCCCAGGCTTGAAACTAACGTCCAGAGCAGGAGCACAAATAGTTACAGGGGCCAACAGAGCCTTCTCTGGATCTCGCTTGAGGACAGGCATTCCCTGGCTCGTCTGGCCAAATGCAGGGTCTTTCTAAGACAGCCACCGGCAGGCGAGTCCGTCAGCACGGCAGTTGGTGGGGGCTGTGTACTGCAGCTCTGATCTCTCACACTTGGTTGGCTGCTGGACTTGCCTACTGTTCAGCTGCTTCTGCACTGCAAAGGTCAGCTAATTTAGCCTCTGCAAGGGAGGGTGGTGGACTTCTCTGTAAAAAGACCTTGGGGTGGGGGGTGGCCGGGCCAGAGTACAGCAGATAAGGTGTGTGCCTTGCACACAGTACAGCAGATAGGTGTGTGCCTTGCACACAGCTGACCCAGGTTCCATCTCTGGTATCCTGTATATCGGTCCCCCAAGCACCAAGAGTGATACCTGAGTGCAGAGCCAGGAGTAGCCCTGAACATTGTCAGGTGTGGCCCCAAAATTTAAAACAGTAAAAGGACCCTGGCCTTTCCCCATTATGCCCCTGGGGAGAGGGGGGGGCACAGAGACGCCCTCACTCTACCCCTTTGTGGCTGTCCTGCCACACAGCACCTTGCTGTCCCGGAGCCTGCTGAACTGGGAGATAAGGGTCCCACTCAGGCAGTGTGAAGCCTGGAGCCGGCGCATAGCTTCTGTCTAGCTCGCGCCCCTGCAGGGGAGCTGCCGGCTGCCGCTGCTCCTCTAAGGGGATTCCGAACTGTCCTCGAGCCGTCTATTTAGTTTTACCGGGCCCAGCTTTGCAGACCAATTTCTCAAATTTGTAAAACTCACTTCGGAGCAAAGAAGAGAATCAGCAGCGGCAGGGCCTCCTCTCCACCTTCCCACTGATCCCCAAGTTTGGGAACGAAAACAAGCATGAAGTCAGGTCACAGTCCCCGAAGGTGAGACCCAGCCCTACCTGAGGGGAGAGCTCAGAAGAGCTGCATCGCCCGGCCTGGAGTCGGGGCCATGGCAGACGGCTCGGGGCTGTCTCCGGCTGGACACCGGAGTCTGCCTGCAGGACCCTGGTCCGCCCTTGGGCAGCTAATGCAAAGCTCCTGCGTCTCCGCGTGGGAAACCCTTCCTAGCCGCTCACCTAGCCAGTGTCCATTTCCTGGAACCCTTGACCAAAACTGACCCTCCCACCCCACCCCACCCTTCCGCCCTCGGAGAAGGGGATGTGTGTGGCTCAGTGAACCAGGAGCGAGGAGCCCAGGTCTGTTTCCGGCTCCCCCCTTTCCCTTGCTGTCACCCTTGACACCTGCGGTTCCTTCCAGCTCTTGCAGGCCACGAGTCTGGGCCGAGTCTCCCGGAGAACGAATCTTAGTCTGACCTTGGCGTATCCTTTCCCAACCCCTGAGCAGTGAGAGAGAGGAGCGGGCACCTCATCTGAACGTGGACTGTGAAAGCCATGCCCTCACACCCCGGCCTGGACGGATCGTGGAGCAGAATGCCACAGGGTGACCGTGCCCGAACAGCGGAAGCTGCAGCTGCTCTCTGGCTGTTCGCGGCGTGCACCTGCCGGGCCAGGCCCTGCACTGTACGGTTCACATCTCCTCCCCTAAGGCACTGGGCAGAATCTGAGCTGGGCCTTGAGGCAGCTGGACAAAAGGCATTGAAAGAGCAAAGAGGGAGCCGGGCTGCTCCTGGGTAACGTGAACGTGACCACTCCGGGCTCCCTGAGGACCTGCCGGCGGCGTCACGGCCAGGGCTGGGCCTCTCAAGGCAGAAGCCAGGGGCGGAGGGCTGGCCCAACCCAATCTATCGATGCAGCCCTGCAAAGGCGAGGCAGGCTCTGGCTGGGAGGCCCTGGGCGCGGCGGCCTCTGCCCCTCCACAGTACCGTCATCCTCCGGGAAAGAGGCGAGTAGGTAAAGACTGTACCTGTACTGAGCCGCCGCCACTCGGGAGGGGCGCCGGGTCATAATTTATACATATATGTGTGCATATTCATACGTGTCTTAAAAGTCTTCCTGAAAGAACGATTGAAAGCTGCTACTGGCAGAAGGAAAACCGAAGAGGAAGGCAGCCTCGCCGGCTCTCCAGCAGACTCCATGCCGGGGGTGCTGGGGGAGCCCTCTGAGGAATAAGCCTGACTTCAGACACACGCGCAGACGATCTGGTGACGAATCCGGGCTGGCCGAGGCACAGAGACACCGGCCAGGGTCAGCTGTGGACATGAGCTACCCCCTGCACGGGGCCAGCGCTGCTCAGAAGTTCTGCTGCCGCCGCTTCTTGGCCTCGATGGCGTCCAGAATCGGCTGCCGCTTGGACTGGTACTTTTGGCGGATCTCTTCAATCTCCTGCTCCATCATGGGGTCCAGGGCCAGCAGCCGCTTCTGCAGGTCCTCCACGGTCCAACTCTTGAGCTGGGAGGGAAGCGCAAAATGCAGTCACAGCAGGGGCGGGGGCACATGCGCCAATCTGCTCGGTGCTTCCTCTGGTCCCAGCACCTCCCTCTAATCAGCACTGAGCTTCCTTCTGGCTCTCCCGGGGGGAACCTCTCCGAGGGACCTGCTGCCTCTGCTGCGGCTCTGCCCTTGGCTCTAACCGGCCCAGCACAGGCGGTCCTGCTTCGTCCCCACCTTCAGACTAACTCACTTCCCAGAGGCCACCGGGCAAACGTTACCGCTCACCTATCAGAACACAGCTAATGAGAACTCGTGGCCACGGCTAATGAGTCGCCACACCACCCAGGTATGGATTTTTCTGAAAAACAAGCTCTGAGAATGGGCTTAAGGCGCCAAGCAGAGCGTTTCCCCTTCCTGGTCCTTGGCGGCAGAGATCAATTCCTTCATCCTGTGGTTCTTCAGCTCGTGCGGTTCGGGCGGCCGCACGAGCAGGCTCAGAGTGGCTGTGAGCACTCTGGGGAAATAGCACATTTAGCATCTCCTCCGTCCCTCCGTGTTTAAATGTCCTCTCTCTCCCGTGATCCCACGTACAGATTTTTAGATCTGCTCTCTGCAGCCCATCAGACCAGGACCTGCTGCACATGCCGGGCCCTAAGCACCCGTGGAAACCTGCATCACCCAAGTCCAAAATCAAACTGGAGCCCAGCCGCTTCCTTCCATGCCAATGTTCCTCCAGGATCAGTCCTGCTGAAGGGCGACCCGCCCCTCCAGGGGAGGCCCCACAGAAGTGGGGAAGGCAGAGCCCTGCACCCTCGCGGGCAGCAAGGCTCCCGAGTGAGGGGCTGGGGGTCAGCACAGAGGAAGAAGCGGTTCTGTCCGCAGGAGGCAACACATGGACAGAGAGAAGCTGTGCCAGGAGGTCCCCTCTGTCGGACAAGCCCACCCTGACTCTTCCCAGCCCCAAACACCCAGAGCGCTGCTCGGGGAAGAACGAGACAACCCAAAGGCCGACAAGCAAACCCCAGGACAAGCCGGAATGCAGGCGAGGCCAGGGGGCGCGTTTCCACAGGCAGAGGCTGGAGCTGAAGAGAACAGACCAAACGGGGGCTTTGGCCATTCTTCCCTGAGAGGCCCCAGAAGGATGCAGCAGCTAAAATAAGCTTCCTAATCACGGCCACCGAGAAGCCCCCGGACAGTTGGGCACTAATCAACCCGTCAGTTTTGGGAAATGGCACGGGCTGGGCTCAGCGTCCCACGGCAGCCCTGACGTCAGGCGGCTGCTCCTCCTCGCCCCTGCCTCGTCTCGCAGCTGCAGGCCCGGCCCCGCCACTGCCTCCCGGTCTCGGGAAGGCTGCGCCACGGAAGCCGCAACTCTACTGCTCAGAAATTCCTCTTGAAAGCTGAGGTCCTGCAATTCACAAGCGCTGCCCACAAGGCTGGATTCCACGGGATTGGAAGAGCAAGTGGATTACTTGGGTATGGACCACGTGCTCAGAACTCAGCCCCGCATTTTAGCTACCCGCTGTACCTGCAAGGCAGGACTGTGACTGTGCCCTCACAGAGGGGGCACCTGAGGGTTCTGAGGGACACATCTGCCCCAACTGAAACAATACGAAGACAGGGAGAAACGCAGCCACTGCCTGGTCCACATCCATGACCAACGCAGGAAGGGGAGAGGCTGGCGAGAATCTATCCGCCCCCACATGCCCACACACACCACACTGAGCACATGGCTGACTTCAGGCAAGTTGCCTGGGCTCTCTGGAATCCAGGTTCCTCTTCTGCAAAATGGGGCGATACCTGCCCTGCTGTCTTTAGTCACCTGTGGGTACCGGCGTGCACTCAGTGCTACACGCGGAAACTGCTCTGAGCTCCAGTGACTGCACCCAAGGCTCCAACCACCCAGCTCTGCCCGCAGCCCTCCTAGGCCTGGAACACGGCGGGCCAACGTGAGTCCACCCAGGTCGTAAGTGGTGGAGGAACATTAGGCTTCAGGGCGTGAGTACTGGCTTTGTTCAGGCAGACCTGGGAGCCAGGGGAGGCGGGAGACCTCGGTAGATCGTCTCTAAATGTGCCTCGGTTTCCTCATTTTCAACGGAGAACGGCATCCTACAAGGGGGTTGCAGTTTTACAGGGCGTTGGTCAGACACGCGATGCCCGGTGCACACAGGAGGGGGCACGTGAGAGTGGCCACCAGAAGGCCTTTTCTGGAAGACGCAGGGAATGTGAGAGCAGCACAAACAGCAGCTGCTCCTGTCATGCTCCTCTGACCATGCTGCTCGGATATTCCTGCATGCACACAATTGTGCATCTAAAAAAACTAGCAGAGACTTAAACAGCTGCTGCCGCTGTGGAGAGACCTGAGCTTGCTGAGCTCACAAGAGGGGCGCAGGGAACAGACCGACCACACATATAGAAGCGTCTCCGGCAAATTCTGTGGCACCCCCAAATCACCTGCGCCTGATTTGTTTCCTGGGACAGATCACTGCGAAACCTCCGGTAGTACCAGCACAAATATAGAAAGCTGATGGAAACTTCTTTCCCAGAGGGCCTTAGTGCCCTGGAATTCCATCCACACTGTGTCACTGTCAGCCATACAACTGGTTTGGAGAACAGCTGAGAAGACCCGGCTGACATTGGGTCATGAGATGAACTTATAGGAATCACACAATCAGTCCTTCTTGAGTCGGCAATAGAGCTAAATGCGTCAGGGTGGCCCCAGCGAGCTACCAGGTGCGGCCCACAGCCCACGGCTGCTCCTCTGCCTGAGAAACTCTCACCTCAAGTTTTTGTCAAGAGATGACCCAGAAAGCCTGGGAAGAGACCCCTCAACATTTGTAAGGACAAGCTTGTGCATGTACCCTCTGTTTGAGCATTCAATCTGAGCATGCTCCATGTGCCGACAGGCTGGTCCTGCCAGACGGTGTGTCAAACAGCTGCCCGGCACTAACGCTGTTTACTCTGGCCAAGAACGAGGCAAAAAACACACCTTTGGGATTTAGGAAGATGCCTGAGTGAGGCCAAAACGTCAAATGAAGCCCCGCTTTGCCACGCCTACCTTTGCAGGAAGCCCTGGCAGGTAGGGGAAGTGCAACAGTGACAATGCACCAAGCCGCAGGGAAAGCAGAGGCTCCCGTCGGGGAGAGGCGGCACGCGTGAAATAAGGCCTTCAGGCGCAGTGTGATCTCGCAGCAGATGAGCAACGAGACAGGAGCAGAAAAGCCAGGAGCTGGCAAGCCCCGCCCCGTGGCTTAAGCAACACCAGCTCATTCTGTTTTAGAAGCTCCTGCTCCTTCAAAGAACCTTGGGAGAATTTTAACGTGCTGTTTCCTCTGATTCAAATTATGGCCATGCCAAATTATGCTTCCATCAGCCCCCTTGTCAAACCTCCCGACTGCATCCCAGTAAGGAAGAGAAGGTGCAAGTCCACGGTTGGTGAACAATTATTCCAATCGATGTGTAGCGTTATTTCAAATCAACTCATGGACTTGTTATTAGAGTTCTAACGAAGAAAGCATGGCTGTGCGTGTACCGAGTATTTACCTCGGAGACCGGAATGAAACAGCAACACAGAGGGTCCAACTAGCACCAACCTCAGTGACTTTAGTCAGCACAATTTGTGAGTTATCACAAATTGACTTTTATTTATCACTATCACTATCTTCTCCCGTTCATCATCTATTTGCTCGAGCGGGCACCAGTAATATCTCCATATGTCCTGTCTCATGCTAGTAGAACCCAAAGGCATCCGTTTGCTCCAGGAACATAAAGAGCCTCAAACCATTATATTAGGTCACAGGAATGACCTAATATAAATGTCACTGCTATTTGGCATATCAAATACAACACGAGCAGCCTGCCAGGCTTGCCGTCGGTGGCTTACTCTTGTAGTCACCTCTAAGTAAAGCATTTATTGATGAACCGCGGCTGCTAGATAAAAATTATTTATCTATTTTTTGATAATTCCATTTGCCATTTTGTGGTAACAAATTTACAATATGAAGTAAACATGTGCCTGCTAAGGGGGCAGGCTTGGGAGGGACGTGGGCAACAGAGGCCACCAGTGGAGGAAAGGTCACCTGGTGGCAGCCTTGGCGTCGCAATACTAATGCCCGAAGCACCGTGCTATGGACCGCGTTGTGAATCACAGT
This sequence comes from Cryptotis parvus, assembly GCA_021461705.1. Taxonomy (NCBI): domain Eukaryota; kingdom Metazoa; phylum Chordata; class Mammalia; order Eulipotyphla; family Soricidae; genus Cryptotis; species Cryptotis parvus. Next base: position 13,376 of record JAJIBD010034672.1, read on the forward strand.
GTCGTAATAATTTGTTTTAAATTATGAGCTCCTTTGTCGTATTACTAGTAGCTACACACAATTTCTCTGGGTGCAATCTATCCCACAGCTCCAAAGAGTTTCCTGTCTTCTGCTGAGCACACACACACACTCAGCCTTCCGGCCTGCTCAAGCTTCCATTCCTCTCTCCCCCACTATCTCCTGCTTTTCCTGGAAGTGGGAGCAACAGGAATCCCATCTAATATACATTCAGCGTCTGGCCACCAGGAAAGAGTTCTCAGTAAATATTTAATAAAGAATAGATCCTTTAAGCCTTTACTTGAAAATGGTACTTGTTGCTGGGTTCCCACAACTGCACCGAGCTTTTCAGACGCTCTGAAAATCTGGAATCAATAAGCCGAAGAGTATAATGTTCATCTGTTAAATAAGATTATGGCAGCCACCCCCGGCTGGCCTATGCGTGCCAACAGCAAAACAAGCAGCCCGTCCAGGGTCACCGGTGCAAGAAAAATGCACATAAATTTTCACTCTTGCCGGGGTGGTTTATGACCGTTCTTGAAGAATCCTATTTTTAGAGGCGCTTTTAAATTGGTTTCTAAGCTTCACTTAAGGAAACCAAGCTACGAAAGGAAATCTCAGGAAGTCAACAAACACGACCGCCTCGAGTAACTGTAACTGTCTGAGGACAGCGTGTAAGAACAGCAAATCTGACTCGGGGGACCACAAGGACAGGGCAGAATGTGGCGCCTCTGCTACCTGAGAGCACTAAGGGGAGGCGAGTGCATTCTCATGCGTGTGGGGCATTAATCTTTCAGAAGACAGGAAGCCCAAAACACCAACAGGACTAAGCAGCTGTTTTAATGCAGCTTAATAATTCAGAAAAAGAGCGAGCGACTCCACAAGAATCCCTGCAGGCTGCGCCTCTGTGCACTTTTACGGGGTGGAAATTCCTAAGAAAACAAAAGGCCCTGTAGGCCTTCTTCCTCCTGGTCAAATAAAAGCCCCAAAAGCCCCAGGGAAAGGTACATGGATCTCACTTCATCCAACAGAGGATTAGTGATCTTAAATGCACTGAATAGGATTCCATTTAAGTTAAAAATGAAAAGAATAAAATTTACATATTATGAAGGCCGAAGGTCACTTGCCTTGACCAGGTGCGACCTCAGATTTAATCTCCTGCACCACAGAACAAAACACTAATCAAGCAAGAATGGAAAGAGCTGGAGAAATGTCCAGGAAGCAGGCGCTGCCACCGTGGCGGCCGCACGTCCAGTTCCAGCCCCCGCGCCATGCGTGACCTTCAGAGCAGAGCCAGGGAGAGCCCCCTGAGTACCACCAGGTGGATGCCCCCGCCTCCCTCCTCGCCCACAGAAACGAAAGGAAATAAAAGCTCTGCGAAAGGGACTTTTGCAGTCTTGAAGGTTTGGAATTTTGGGTTTTCTCAAACTGGGAAACAGGTCTGAAGAGCATTCAACTTGGGGGACTTCTATAACCCTACTTCTGAGAAGCCATCGTAACGAAGAGCCAGAGATCTACACCCCAACTGCCCAAAGAGAAGCCTCCCAACATCCTTGGAGAAGAGAGAATTCCGCAGCGAGCACACTGCAGTGAGTCCCAGCGGCAGGCAGGCCGATCTTCAGGCACCAGAGTCCCGGGGCCAGAGTCTCCTACGGCAATCAAAGCACAAACGAAACCTGCGGTGAAAGTGCGGAGGACCTCCGATTGTGGCAGAACCACTAAACACACAATTTCAACACTTTTTCTTTTTCTGATGTAAGGCTGTCTGGGGAAGACGAGCTTGTCCCTGGTTCTTATATAACACGGAACATGTCCCAGACACTTTGGATAGTCCCTGACTCTTCAACAAGTCTTTATTTAGGATGGATAAAACTGTGACTTAATTTATGCTATGGTAATACTTTCCAAGTGTGCATAAATTCACAAACCAGGGAAAAATTCTTTGGGAAGCCCATGTGTCCTAGTTTTTTTCTGGTTCAGGAAGGATGACACTACATTCCTTGCAGTGAGCTAATTTAAGCTCAGCGACAGAGGCAGGGCCGAGGCCTGGGTTGATTCCGAGCGCTGCTGGGTGTAGCTCTGGTGGTCCCCAGGCACCACTGGCCAGAACAAACCATACGCCTCGCCTCACTGGGAGGGACGCCAACCCCTCCCTGACCCCCACTGCTGGGTGTGAGCCCCACAGCAGAGTAGCACACATGTGCACCCTAAATACTTCCTTATGCGAGCGAGTATGGCAAGGACAGAAACAGACTCCAGTGTGGCCAGCGCGGGGTCTGCCGGAAACCTGGACGCTCCGTGCAGGTGAGCGGAAGTGTCCCACTGTGTGTCGGGACAGACCGGTATGTCCTTGCATCTATAAATAATAGTAAACATACTTTGGACAAATTCTCATTTTCCTAAACTCCTTTTTTTTTTAGGTTATACCCAGCGATGCTCTGGGTTACTCCTGGCTCTGCACTCAGGAATTGCTCCTGGCAGTGCTCAGGGGAGCGTATGGGATGCCGGGACTGAACCTGAGTCGGCCGCACAAGGCAAACACCCTACCCACTGTACTATCACTCTGGCTCCGGACAGCTATAATTATTAACCTCTTCTACAGATGGGAAGTTTGAGGCTGGCAGAATTACTGAGATTATTTATAGTTACTCAGTCAACAAGTGGTAGAGACGTGAACCGAATGTGGTTGCGAGTAACTTGTTTTGGTTTGGGACCACATCTGGCAGTGGTGTGAGGGCTCACTCTGGCCCTGCTTTCTGACAGGGCTCAGGGCACTCTATGGGGTTCTAGGGACTGGAGCCACATCAGCCGTGCGCTAGGCAGACTCCTCCCGCTGTACCAGCTCCCCAGCTCCTCTAAGACGCACTTTCAATAACCCAGTATTATCTCTCCCGCTTAGGGCCGACACCAATCAATTACAGACACTGCCGATGAGACAATGAACGGAGAGATTCCCCATGATCTAGGCGCTTGCCTGGAACTCGGAGAGTTAGGCCGGTGTGATTCACTCAAGAGAGGTCACAGTGCAAAGTCCCTGAGAGCTGAGAATGGCTTTTGCCATCGTCGGATGTTATCTTCCAATAACCCCGACCAACCTCCTGCTCTTTCTAGGACAAGTTAAAATAATCACATGGGTAGAAGTTCCCCAGGGGACAAGTTCTGGCTGAAATCACAATACAGTATCTAAGCCCTTCGTAGCAGTCTGGACTACTGCCCAACTCACAGAATCCCCCCCACCGCCACCCCAAATGACCAGAACCAACAACAACAAAACCTGATGCCTCTTGGTGGCGACACAACAGCTGCTAGGCTGCACAATGCTCTTCTGAAAGCCTAACATTCTCTGGATGGTATATAGAGAGAGAAAGCTTCCTGAGAATCAAAGCATACACCATGGAAGGGACCTTGAGGCAGACCAGGTCAGGCCAAAGGTGCTGAGGGGTGAGGTGCAGTTTTGAGAAACCACCTGACCCTCTGTCCCAAGCCATGCAGACCTCAAGGGTTTATCCCTATTCCGCTCCGTGGAAAGTCACAAACGCCAGAGTCTAGACACAGCACTGGGATTTCCCAGTGTTGAGATTTAAAGAAAGGGAAAATTGTGTGTGTGTGTGAGAGAGAGAGAGAGTGTGAGATTCTCTACTTTAACAGCAGAGACTGACTGCTATGAGTGAAGCAGCAGGAAGAGGCCACCAGGCAGTGAAAGCTCCAGTAGTCTTAGAAACAAATCAAGAAAAGGATGGAAGGAACAGTCCGGCAGGGAGGGCATTTGCCTTGCACGCAGCCAACCCGAGTTCAATCCCTGGCATCCCAAGTGGTCTCCTGAGCACCACCGGAAGCGCCTCCCAGAGCACAGAGCCAGGAGGAAGCCCTGAGCACTGTTGGGGATGGCCCAATGTCCCCCACCCCCGCACACCCTCCCCAAAGAGAGAGAGCGTCAAGCTCACACCCAGGGGCTGATACACAGGTTCAAGCAGTTCTTGGGCCGCAAACCCCCAGTACACAAGTCTTGTCCTCTACGGGCACTTTAGTAACTGAGCTGGGAACCCCGCTCCAGTCAGCTGGTGCCATTCACCAGCAGAACCAGGCGCTGGACCCCGCGCTCGCACACGCTCCGCGCCTCGCACAGCCTATCCTGGCAATTCCCCATATGGACTTCTTTTCTAGACTGTTCTTGGCTGGTTTTCTGAAAGTAAAAAATGTACAAGACCTCATTCTATTCCCAAGTACACATGCATTCGGCCTTAACATACTTGAAACCCAGCTCTGCAGGGTGGTGGGGGAGGGAAATCTGAAACAAAAAATAGGGTGTCTTATGGAGAAAGATTTGGGGCGCCTTCTTGCCAGCTACTGTGCAACATGGTGGATGCAGTAGGGACCTTTAACACACACAACTGGTGCTGTCCGTGGTGAGCTCTGGGCGCCCACGCATCTCTGGAGGGCTGGAGACCACAGTGCTCATTGTGGCTGCTCTCTGCTTGCTTCCAGAGGAGGATTATGAAAAGAAACCCATCAAAAAAAAGGTAAAAAGCAAACAAGCCTGGAGCTAACCCAGGAGGGCAAGAGCCTGAGAAGCAGGCTCTGACATTTATTTATTTACTGCTGTTCTGGACCACATCCCGGCAATGCTCAGGGGTTCCTCCTGGCTCTGTACTCAGGAATTACTCCTGACAGTGCTCGGGGACCATATGGGAAGCAGGGGATTGAACCCGGGTTGGCCACTTGCAAGGCAAACGCCCTCCCCGCTGTACTAGCGCCAGGCCCCTAGGCTCTGATATTTAAAGCTTTGTCTAATTCATCACTTAACAGACAAAAATAAATAAATAAAGGATCATCCAAAATATCGCAAACATCAAGCCCCACTCAAGTCTTAAGCTCTCTGACAAGAAGAGAGCCCCGACTTAACATGTTAGCCTGATATAAAAGCAACCTAACTCCAACCCAAAATCTTCAAGACTGCCAAATAAAAGGAGAATAATAAGCCAATCAAAACAGTGCTGTGTGATGGGCTATTAGGCAACCGCCAAATTTATGATTTTATGTATTTTTAATGGTGGGGAGAAACAGTCCGATGTTTTTACGCAAAGGAAAACAGAGACGCCGTGTTGTGCAAACAGAATCGTCTCGGCTGTGTGCTGAGTACCAAAGTACAAAAAAAAGACCAGAAGCAAATGTGCTGCAATGTAAAGTGTGATCGGATTCCTGCTGGGCTGTGGGTATGAGGCTGTAAAACTTCTTTAAGCTTTGCTTCAGTCCCCAAACTTCCTCTAATAGGGATATACGCCTTCTATCAGTAAGAGGGGAGTAACAGCATTGCTAGACGGCTCGACCCCCTCTGGGTTCTACTAGCATGAGACAGGACATATGGAGATATTACTGGTGCCCGCTCTAGCAAATAGATGATAAACGGGAAGATAGTGATAGTGATAGAACAGCACGCAATGGCCTGGAAGAACACTGAAATCAAAACACTGAAATGAGAAAGGAAAAGCGGAGCAGGCCTGGGGTGGGTGGGAAATGAGGGTCTTTGGTGGCAGGAAGGGCACAGTGGCGGTGGGACTGTGTTGGAATATTGAGTACTTGAAACAACTGTACTGCTGTGAACATCTTTGTAAATCACCGTGCTTGAATTTTTTTTTAGGAAAAGGATTTTAAGCCCTTCCTCAGGCCTGGCCCCGCAGGCGTGGTTGACGTTACACACCCTCTCACTGGCTATCACCCCAGCCCTGAGAGGTGTGACATTTTAAAAATGTTTTTCAATCCTGTGAAAACTTTATTTCTTTACAATACTATTAATAATGGTTTCTCGCGGACATAATTCCAACACCACATCCGTCACCAGCGTACCTGTCTTCCTCCCACAGGGACCCCCGTACACGCCTGATGGGTGGGAAACGGGAGCTGGTCCAGTGATGGGAAGCGAGCAGGAGATGGAGGTCTGACAGCGACCGCTGCTTCTCAACTCCAAAGGCAGGGCTGGCCTCCTGTCCCGCACGGGGGATAAAGTCCACGTAAAGGAGATGCTTAGAACCCCGGACTATAGGACCACGGAGGAGGAATCTGCCAAGATGCTCAGACACTCAGGAAAATGACTAGACCAGAAGAGTCCGTCTAGGCAGAGAACCAAGTGATGGAGGGAAGCTAACGACAGACGTGAAGTATACAGCCCAGAAAACCCAACCCAAGGCAGAGTCAACCACACGAGACAAGGGAAGCACCAACGTCACAGCAAGACCGCTGACACCCAGCTGTCAAACAGCCGAGAGAAATGGAGTGTTTTACAGATAATACTAGGAAGAGGACGGAGAGGATCTGCATCTTCCCTCGCCCTGAGAAACACCCTTAGCCATAGGAGGCAATGACCAAGGCTGGAAGCTGGAAAAAAGAGAGTTAAGAGAAACATTAAAAGCATTATGCTAGTTGCCAAATTATATAATCCGCAGCCAGTCCCAGAAGACTCGTGTTTCCCATCCCAGCACTAAAGGGCTTTGGGTTAGATAAGGATCAGTTTTGCCTGGCAAAAAGGCATCACAACACTAAAGTACTTTGGATCAAATTCTGTAGAATCAGCCTATTTGAGATGCATTAAAGTTAATGCCAAAACCAATATCGTGTTCTGTTCACAGTTCCTTTCTAGACGCTTTAAAAGCTGAAAAATAGGAACGCCTCCAAGTTTGATGTGGAAACTTACACTCTTATAAAAACTAAGCCACTTTTCCGTGCTTGGAATCCCGACGATTTGGTGACTCCAAATTCACCACGCATATTAAAAATCATAGATTGTTAGGAAAATCAACTGGCTGATTTAAAAAAAAAATGAAGCCGAATTTTTCCGGGCCGCGCCGCCCGACCGCCCGTGATTATCGCTTGCCTGCTTTACCATTTACACCAAGATGAATTCCAGGCAAAAATGAGTACTGATGTAAAAAGAAAAAACATACTGAGAAAGAAAACAAAAGCAGTCTAAAACAAAGAGCTGAATGCTTTTATATTTAGCACGTGAAAGACTTCGGCACATAAGAAACAACCAGAAATCACAAAGGAAAAGCTAGGGGAGCACATGTTTCGGATAGATTAATGTGCTCAGAGGCTGTCATTTATTGGGTGTTGTGGGTGGGGAGGGCCTGATAGTGCTCAGTCAGGGCTTGCTCCTGACTCTACACTCAGGGATCAAGTAATCTCGGGAGCCCAGATGATCCCCCTAAGACAATGAACCTGGCTCGGCTACATGTAGTGCAAGTGCCTGGCCCCTACTAAGCATTTCTTACCTGTTTGTCTCATTGTTCTTTGCGCCACCTGGTAGTGCTGTGATGGAAGCGGCGGTGACGGCGACAAGCCAGCGCCTTAGCCCCTGTACGCTCCAGCCCTGTGCCCACTGGTCATTGTTTCGACATTCAGATCACCCCAGATATGGCCCCACAGGAGCCTGTAGGGTTGCACCCGGGTCCTCGGTACATGCTCTTCTAGTCTCTAGCTACTTCCTTGCTTCTTCTTTTCTGTACAGAACAGTCCCCGACTCGTTTCATATTTCCCACTCCTGTCACAGTATCTTTCCCCGTCCTGTCACAGAGGTGACTACAAGAGTATCCCGCCCGCAAAGCAGAGCCTGGCAAGCTACCCGTGTTGTATCTGATATGCCAAATATCAGTGACAATTATAGACCTCATTCCCGTGACCCGATGGAATGGTTTGAGGCTCTTTGTGTTCCTGGAGCGAGCAGATGCCCTTGGGCTACACTAGCACATGACAGGACATATGGAGATGCTACTCGTGCCCGCCGAGCAAATGGATGATGAACGGGAAGACAAGTGACAAGTGAAGTGATCAAAACATGAAAATATGAAATAGCTGAACAGTTAGGGTGTGGCTCTGGCGCATGGGAACAAACCCAAGGTCTAGGGTAGCAAGTTCCCTACCACTTGATCACTTGATATCTCGGTATTCATCAATTTGCTGAAGTGGGCGCCAGTAACGCTTCCATTTGACCCTATCACGTGCCAGTGTGGCCTAATAGCATCTGCTTGCTTCAGGAATACGAAGAGCCTCAAATCATTCCTTCAGGGTCTTGACGAAGAAGTCTAACCATCTTGTAGGTGGGCGGCCACGTGATCTTTTGACATCCCGTGGGATCCAGTAGGTAACGGCTCTAGTGCAGCGGTTGTCTCCAAATCTCATCCCTACCACATGAGCCACTAAATCACTTTTAACTCCCAGGCCACTAAATATATTTTAATATTCTGAAGCCAGAGGCCACCCAAATGTCCATAACCTGGGGTCAGCTAGAGAGGTCACAGAGCATGTCTGTCCCAGACAGACGCTACTACACTCACGCGCATGTCAGCAATCCCAGACACAAAATGTACACGTGAACCGACCACACTGGCTCTCCCTGCAGGGGTCGGGTGGGAGACCCACAGCGCAGGCTGCTGCCTGGCGCTCTGGCCCACAGCACACCCCGCTTCTCTGAATGCCTCCCTGTCCTGTGACACAGGGACAGCAACCATGAAGGAGCTCGTGGGGGCCGGAGCGACAGTACAGCGGGGAGGGCATTTGCCTTGCATGCGGCCGGCCCAGGCTTGATCCCCGACAACCCATATGGTCCCCTGAGCACCGCCAGGGGTAATTCCTGAGTGCAGCACCAGGAGTAACCCCTGAGCATCTCTGGGTGAGACCCAAAAATGAAAAGAAAGAAAATATGGAAGAGCTCATGGATGCAAACCTCGCCAATGCGAGGTCCAATGTTGACTGGACAGGACGGCACCGGGCAACAAGGCTAAGGCGGGGCTCCCTGAGCTCACTGTGCCTGCAGAAGGGCCGGGGGCTGGTGGTGCAGCGGGGAAGGCCAGAGACGGGAGGCAACGGAACAGAACAGGGCATTGTTTGCGCCTGAGGAAACGAGATCTAGGCGTCCCTCCGGGGTGTCCAGTTTCTGTAAGAATAAAGCCAGGACGCAAGGAGAGACGAGCGAAGAGCCCGGGGAAATCCCTCTGCATGGCGCAGCTCCCGTACCACTGCACGGAAACTCCTCCGGCGGCCTGAGCAGTGAGAACGCAAACGGGGGTTGTTTTGGGGCCACACTTGGTGGTGCTCAGGGATCATTGCAGGCAGGGCTCAGGGGACCGAACCTGGGTTGGCCGCGCCCAAGGTGGTTTTTTTTTTCACCTGCTCTACTATCACCCCGCCCCGGACAAGCACTACTTTTTGAGGTTCTCACATCGAGTGCTGAATGCTTAGTACCACTGTCCAACTTCCCTACAACCATCAACTTCTGGGCAGCTGGAACTCTCTGTGACCAGGCCGGCACAGGGCAGCTTGGCCACAGATAACGTGACAGGTGCTTGGTGGGGGCTGGTGTTTTGATCACAAGATCTTACTGCAACCCAGGAACTGGCCTAAGTTCGTTCTAGAACGGCTGTAGTTTATAACAATATCTGCAGCACTTTGAAAGAAGAAACCTTCATCTAAATCTGGAATGGAATGTTCCTTCCCAAAGTGTGAAAATGACTTGGTGCTTGGTCCTACCATATCTGGGAATAAGAGCAAATTTTCCCAACTTGACTCCATTTTAAACACCATCCCCTTAAAAATGTTAAAACTCCAAAATAGATGAAATGGAGACGGTTAGTAACTGCAGAGAGCTGTTAGGTCGCCGAGGGCGAGCCTGAGGCAGTCAGGGAGGGCTACATGCTCACGTCCTCCGTGTGCTGGCTCTGACCCTGTCGCGTCCTTGCGGAGCTCGTCCCACGGGGAAACACGGTAAGGCGCACACAGGGTTCTGTATCCCCACATAAAAATTTCATTTTCAGGGATCAGAAAGAGACTGGTCGCTTGCTTTGCCTGGGGAGGCCCAGGCTTGAGCCCAGGCAGCCAAGTGCGATGAACAGCACCGCAAGTGACCTCTGCACACAGAGATGGGAGCAGCCTCCGGAATCAATGACACCCCACCCCAGAATCAATGACATCCCACCCCAGAATCAATGACATCCCACCCCAGAATCAATGACACCCCCACCCCCAGAATCAATGACATCCCACCCCCAGAATCAATGACATCCCACCCCAGAATCAATGACATCCCACCCCCAGAATCAATGACATCCCACCCCCCAGAATCAATGACATCCCACCCCAGAATCAATGACATCCCACCCCCAAAAATGAAAACTACTTTTCAGAAAGGATACAAAAGCTATGAAGTCCCAGAACATGTCTCTAAATGTTTTCAAAATGTGGGCATAATCAACTCTGGATGCAATTCCCAACCAGAATCTGGGAACTGAGAATTAAATTAACCCTGGACCTCAGTAACTTCCTCAAAATACCGACCGATAGTCAGCTTTAAACCCGTGATGTTCATTTCATTCTAGCTTTAAAACAAGTGGTTCTTTGTTTAAAAGTCTATAATGCGGGGCCGGAGCAATAGCCCAGCGGGTAGGGCGTTTGCCTTGCACTCAGCCGGCCTGTGCCGGCCCGGGTTTGATCCCCGGCATCCCATATGGTCCCCCGAGCACCGCCAGGAGTGATTCCTGAGTGCAGAGCCAGGAGAAACCCCTGAGCATTGCCGGGTGTGACCCAAAAAGCAAAAAAAAAAAAAAAAAAAAAGTCTATAATGCATTGTCATGGTGCTTTAATAAAATAAAATTTGGGGGAAAATTTTAAAAGAATGTTTCCACAATTTGAGCAAATGGAAGCGCTCTAAAGTGGCCCCTGCGCTAACCCTGGTCCTGCCGCTGGCCACCTCTGGTCCAGGGTACGGGAGCTCAGCATACAGAGAGGAGACGGTACAGCGTGGACTGGGACTGACGGAGCCGTGTCTTAGGTCAGTTTCTTTTTATTCCAGCTGCCTCTCTCTCACACAAACACACACACACACACACACACACACACACACAACACAGGCAATTTTATACTAACCACTGCAACATCAAGATTAAATGTGGGCTTTCAGCGGGTGGGCCGCTTACCCTGCACAGGGCTGACCTGGGCTCACTCGCTGGCGCCCCACAAGGTCCCCCTGACATGCAGGTGTGATCTCTGAGTGCGGAGTGCAGAGAGAGGAGCAGAGCCTGAGCACCAACAATTATGATCCAAAGGCAATAAATAAATTTAATTCGACCATTTTGAGAAACGGTTGAATAACTGCGGGCGGGAGCTGTCTGAGTCTTGCAGGGCGCTGGGATGGGAACCATCGGATAGAGAAAACACAGCAAGTCCCTGCATCAGTGAGCCTGGTCTGCAAACAAGGATTAAGTCCATCACGGCAGCAAGTAAACACTTCAAGCAAACTACATTAACAAGAAGGTTTGGCGCTGCAATGGTCGCTTTTGCCCAAAACAAAAGCTACAGGAAGTTCTGGGGGCCAGAGGACAGTACAGTAGGGAAGGCACTTGCCGTGAACGCAGTCGACCCAGGTTTGATCCCCAGCATCCCACATGGCCCCCTGAGCACGGCCAGGAGGGACCCCTAAGCACAGAGCCAGGAGTGAGCCCTGATGATCACGGGTGTAGCCCAGAGACAAAACCAGAAAGAACCCAACACTGCAGTTAAGTTCCGGGCTTGCTATTTGGGAAGCGCCGCCTCACCACCTTTTCCTCTGACAGCTCCTCTCCCACCTAGGGAGCAGACACGCCCATAAACGTGGCTAAATGCACCCAAGTTTGGGCTATTTCACTAAACACTTTTAAAAGCATTTTCCACTTAATCTTCCCAACAGCCCTGAGGGCTCGAGAACTGAAATTACAATAGAGAGACCTTCTGGTCACAGACCTCATGAACGGGAGCCGGGTCTGCACCGGTCTGTTCGACACCCGCTTGGGCCATTTCATTACAGTTTCTGCTTATTTCCCCGCCTTACTTCGCCTCTCAGGCTCAAAGAGCCCCTATAACATATAACATGTCTCATCTCCATTTTATTTTAATTTTTTCTTATCTTTTTAATCTCCATTTTATTTTATTTATTTTATTTGAGGTCACACCTGCTGGTACAAGGACTACTCCCATTATTTTTTACTTATTCATTCATTCATTCATTCATTCATTCATTTTGCTTTTTAGGTTACACCCAGCGACACTCAAGGGTTACTCCCTGGCTCTTGACTCAGGTATTACTCCTGGCAGTGCTCGGGGACCATATGGGATGCTCCGGACTGAATCAGCTCCATGGCTCAAAGCAAACGCCCTGCCCTACCTGCATTGCTATCTGCTTTGGCCCCTTAACCTCCATTTTAAAGATAAGTCAAGAGAGAGTCTGAAGGCTCTTCAAGATTTTTATCTCACTGTTTTGTTTTGCTTTTAGTAGAAGAAGCAACAGAGCTCCACAAGCCTCCTTGCTTGAGGACAGCTACTTACTGTCAGCGGAGAGCTGACTCCCGCTGCTCTCTGCACCGCAGCTGAGCTGTCACTCTGGAGGAACCACACATCAATAATACAGCAGGGGTGCCAGGCTCTCTGCTAAATGCCCAACTTTGATCTAGGGGATTCCCAACAATACTGCTGCAATCAAGGCTTTCTGCTAACATTTGACCAAAGGGGAGATTCCACATCTTCAGGCTTAGACACTTTACTGTGCTCTGATACACACAATTGAATGAGTAGGACCAAGAGGAAGCATGAGGTGGTTTTGGAAAGTTCCACAGAGGCTTCGTAACAGACTCAAGCAACGTCACCGAACATTTTTAAACACTTGGGTGCCGCAGACTCAAGCAACATCACCGAACATTTTTAAACGCTTGGGTGCCACAGCTATTTGCCAAGTGAGGACTTTTCAGAGAAACAAAAAGTGTGTTCCGGGCACCAAAGGAACACTCTCATCGGCTACCACCTGACGAATGTGCATTACGCAGAGAAAACAACGGTCTTGACGTCAGAGACTGTGCTTAAAACTGAGCTCCACAATAACAACTGAACAAACGAACGACGGAAGAACAGAAAGCCTAAGCCCATCCTTCTTGACCTCAGGACACATTAGCCAGAGTCTTATAGAGTCTCTCTATTAAGCGAACGGAAATAAAATCAGCTGCGCAAGAATACTGTAAGATGAAGAAGGGAAAACACACATTGGGGGGTAACACACAATAAACAAACACACGTCAGAATAGGAACACAGTAATGGCCCTTTGTGTGTGTGTGTGTGTGTGTGTGTGTGTGTGTTATGCTAGGATCTTACTTCTGGCTCTAGACTCAGGGATTACTCCTGGTGAAGTTTAGGGGACCATATAGGATGCCGGGTATCGAACCAGGATGGCCTTGTGCAAAGAAAGTACCCTACCCACTGTATCACTGCTCCAGCCCCTCACATGTTATTTGAAAGATGATTCTCTTACCTGACTTGTAACATCAGTGAAATAGCAGTAGGTGCCTAGAACTCACAACCTAGTTGTTGTTGTTGTTGTTGTTGTTGTTTTTAATAAAAAAGAAAATCCAGGAGTGAACAGAAATAGTAAAACCTAGGGTTCAGGTAAATCACCCTTTACTACCTCTGCACTTCAGCTCCTCAGATTACAGCTCCTCACGACTGACAGCTCCTCCAACAGGCCCTGTAACTGGCGATCTTCCTCTTCAAAGACACTCACTTCACCCAAGTCTTACTTCCGGACTGAGAAAGCACCTTGATCATCCCCTTCCCACTGGCACCGAGAAGTGAGAGGGTGGCCTCTAGCGGTAAAAGTGGGTGCTACAATGGAAGGAGCTCCCAGACGTGGCGGTGAAGAAAAAGTGGCTTAGGAATGCGAGGGAAAGCAAGCACTGCGGCAGTTTAAACCACTAATGCGTGGACTTGGGGGGGGAATAGGGCAGGGGCGCGTGAGCCTGATCCCCAGGAATACATGCTGCCCCAAGGCCCCGCGCCAGAAGATAGGGCCCCAGTGGATCGCTGCTGGGGTAACCCCTATTAAAAAAAAAAAAAAAAAAGGTGACTGCTACCCATGAGCACGGTGGGCGATCAATCTCCCGCTGGTAACAGCTTTAATTCCTTTCTTTCTGGAGTCGTTTCTAAATCAGTCCCTTTGGGAGAAGGTTTTCGTCAGGTTTCATAACGGGAATCAATAGCAATAGTAAATTACCCAGGCAAGGGATTCACATTACTGAAATGTACTTGAAAGAACACTGTTTGCAATAACGGAAAGGGCCCAAGGAGAGGTGGTGGGAGACAGAGAGAGTGGGGGACGAGTGTAAGGTGACCCGGCCCTGCACCAGTGATCCCTGAGCACATGGAAGTCAGCACTGCCTGGTGAGCCACCAAAATAAACCCAAAAAAAGAAAGGAAGGAGGGAAGAGGGAGGAAATTAATAGTTATGGAATGCCAAAATCAGCCCCCAACTGGGCAAAAATAGCCCCCAGGGGTGCTAGAACCATCACCCCAGGGACACTGGTAGCCTCAGGTGCAACTGTCGGGCACTGAGTTACTGTTTGGTTTCTTTTTTAAAGGGGATGGTCAGCCAAACAAATCTGGGGACCTGTGACCCAAATGAATTCCTTAACACACTTATACACAGATAAACTCTATCGTATCTGTGCAAGAGTCGCCTCCACTTTATTAATGTGGAAAACGGGGCAGAGAGAAAAGGCTGGCCTGAAGCCGCTCTGGAACCAGAGCGCGACCACAGTGGCCGACCAGGCAACAAGGCGCATCTGTTACGCAGAGCCGTGACACATTTCCTTACCAACCTCTGAAACCTCCTAAACAAATGTGGCCCCGAACATTCTCCTGTCTAAAAGCGGGGAAGCAGGAAAGGGCCATTCCCGGAGCTGAGAGTGTTTCTCATGAACTGCCTCTGAACCAAGGGCCACGCCACGGCCGCCCCACACCGCCAGCTGCAATCTCGGCGGGGTACCAGCAGCCACAAAGACATGGGATTCCCATTCGGTCGCTGGTGCTGGACGTAAACTTGTCATGTCCAAAGATGCTTGAGTCCTCGGCATTTCTTCTCCGGGAGTGTCAGGAGAGGTGAGGAAGAGCAGTTAGGGAGGGAGAGAGAGATGGCTGAGAGAAGGCAGACAGGATCAGAGTCACGTTTCATCTCTCAAAGCACGGGCTTTGGGGGTCTGGGAGACAGGGCGGAGGCCCTTGCTTTACACGTGGCTGACCGGCTGTTCGACCGTGACCAGGCACAGTCCAGGTAAATAAGGCCACAGTTCACGCCCTGGCTTGGCTTCAGCAAAAATAAACAGGATTTTGATTTACCCTGGCTGCAAATTTAAAACCCTGCTTTCTAGGACTGGAGAGAGAGTACAGGGGTTAAGACACTAGCCTTGCACACAGCCAACACTGGTTCGATTCCCAGCACAGCATATATGATCACCTGTTCCCCACCAGGAGCAAGCCCTGAGCAATGCAGGGTGCGGCCCGCAAACAAAGACCAAAACTCCTCTCCTTTGGGGAGAACAGCTGCTGGAACACTGTATGACTGAAACCCAACCATGAACAGCTCACAGTGGTATAATGAAACTAAAAAAAAAAAAACCCTGTTTATTTGGGGGGAGGCACACCTGGTAATGCTCGGGGTTCCTCCTGGCCCTGTATGCAGGAATTACTTCCGGTGGTGATCGGGGTCCGTATGGGATGCCGGGGATTGAACCCAGGTCAACTGCATGCAAGGCAAATGCCCTCCCCTCTGTACTATTGCTTCAGGCCCCCAAACCTCTGCTTTTAAAAGTAGTAATGTACATGAAAACACTTTTTTAGCCTTTGGAAACCTCTGACTGAGGAGTAAAAAAAAAAAAAAAAAAAGTTTTCTTTTTCAACTTCAAACTGAGCAAAATTGAAACATCTGAGCTAAATCTGGCCTTGGTCATAGTGAGATTCAAGCTTCGGAAATTCCAGGTTCTCGTGGCGGCAATAAGGACTCCAGGCCTTCAGGACTCTTCCTTCGTCAACAACAACCTGGCCACGTTTCATACCCGAGGCGAGGCGTCTAGCAAACGACGCTTGACAGGAGGGGAATTTCTCACCCTCCTCGCCTATGAGACAGTTGTTATGACTAAATTCGTGTCTAGTTAGTTTATACAAATAGCACCAGATTGCGGCAGAGACACAAATAAATCTGAACAAATCTACTCAGTGCTGCCGCTGATAAAAACAGCATTAGCTCCCCAAATAAGAAAGCTATCAAGGCTTAAAATATGTAAACGGCTTCGCAAAACGGAAGGCCGAAAGCACAAGCCTTTAAGAACAAGCTCCATCCTCTGTTCTAAATAGGCTTATGAAACAATCTGCTTCAAAATCATTACAACCTGCAAGACTATCAACAGCAGTGGTTCAATGAACAGCCTCGGAGCAGAAGAGTGAACCGTCAAAAAAAAGAGGGACAGGATTTCCTCTATATACTGTGGCTTCCGATCTGTAGTTAGGGGCCAGAGCGACAGCACAGCGGGGAGGGTGTTTGTCTTGAACACGGTCAGTCTAGGTCCACTCTCGACATCCCATGTGGTCCTCCGAGCCCACCAAGAGTAATTCCTGAGTGCAGTCAGGAGTAAGCCCTGGTGTGGCCCAACAACCAAAACAAAAATAAAAGAACTGTGACAATGTGAATACTGCAGCAAGAGGCAGGAAACAGAGGAGAGACTGCAACTCAGTCTAACTTATTTTGCAGATGTGCCTTTGGAATCAGTTATGAAAAGCAAGAATCAGAAAAACAGAGCAGATGAGACCAACAAAAGTCTATCTGCACACTGTGTTTGTTACCCAAAACCACAGGGAGGATTCCAAGAAACTTACATCTCAACCTGTCTGTGGCCTGAGCCAAAGAGAAATGGCACTGAACTCCTAAGTTGCCTTTAGTTAGTTATTTCTGTGGGTGGCTGCGCTGTCACCCGGGGCTGACATTCACTGTGGAAGACAGAGCCAATGAATACAGTGGGGGGGCCAGGAGGTGACATCGGGCCTGGGCGAGGGGAGTCAGGCTCGCCCGTGGTCAATCGCCGTCGTGTGACCTGAACCGCCAACACAGGAAGGGCACGTGGGTTTGACTTCCTGGCTCCCTCCAGGTCTATGAAGACCACCGGAGTGCGCGGGGACAGCACTGGCCCACACGCCGGGACCACCCCAGGTCTAGCTCCGCGCCACGCCTCACTTCCTGCCTCGCTACCCCATGCGCCATTGACGGGAAGCAGAGCTCCTTTGGAAAATGGCGACTTACACAACTCCACGAAATTAGGCGGCGGAATGGAACCGGGAGGACGCGAGGTCCAGGGAACAGCTTCCGGGATCTGAAATAGGTCTGGGGTGGGGGTGGCAGCCTGATGTGCAGCATAGTAATGATAATTAAAACTTTTTATTTCATCATTATTGTTATTACATATATAACCTGCCCCTGAGGTGTTGCAGGTGTGGCTGAGGTGCCCGGCTGCGTCAGGGTGGCAGACAGAAGACAGGTTTGTCTACACCCAGGGCTCTGTCCCATGGGCCCTGGATGGTGGATGGTCTGACATAGAAAAAGACTCTGGGTCCCCTGGGATGAACCCAGAGCCACAGCAGAGCCAGGCAAGCTACCGGGTATTCGATATGCCAAAAACAGTAATAATAATGGACCCTCATTCCCAACGAATGGAGACGTTACTGGTGCCCGCTCGAGCAAATTGATGAACAACGGGAAGACAAGTGATACAAGTGAAGCGATACATACCACACACACACACACACACACACACACACACTTTTTTTTGCTTTTGGGTCACACCCAGCAGTGCTCAGGGGTTACTCCCTGGCTCTGTACTCAGGAATTCCTCCTGGTGGTGCTCAGGGAGCCATATGGGATGTCGGGAATCAAACCCGGTGGGAAGCATGCAAGGTAAATGCCCTACCCACTGGACTATCGCTCCGGCTCTGATAATTAAAACTTTTTTAAATGGCTGTTTCCAGGTTTGGAGTAGGAAATGTTCAAACCCTAAACATGCTATCAAAAACTACGGGGGGGAGCGGGGATGGGGAATTAAATTCTTTAATAAATGAATGAACTATTTTATTAAAAAAAACTACTGTAAAAACGTATCTAATAATTTAAAAAGGAATAATAAACTACTGGGATCATAAAAAAATGGGAAATTTGAACATTGAAAAATATACAACAAGGGCCAGGAGGTTTGGTCCACAGTTATAAGCCTGCTTCAACTGCTTAGGGAAAAGACATTCCCTAAGCATTTCCTAATGCTCCTAGGGAAGGAGCACCAGACAGAGCTGGAAATGAGCACTGGCTAAGAACTGGTGCTGAAGGTTTGTGCTGAAGGAACAAACGTGGTGGACTCTCGTATCTGTTCTGCAGACCATTATACCCAAGCGGGGTGCTGTGGGGGTGGGGGTGAGAAAGAAGGAAAGTGCCTGCCACAGAGACAGGCTGGGGGGCTGGGGTGCAGGAGGGAAGGGGGCTGGTGGTGGGAAATGTGCACTGGCGGAGGGATGGGCGCTGGAACACTGACTGAACCCCTGAAGCCTGACCATGAACATCCTTGTGACTATTTCATGGTGATTCAACCAGAATAATTACTAGGCCAGGCCAGGGAGCTGGCTCAAAGGGCGACAGTGCATGCCCCAGACTCGCTGGGCCAAGAGCTCAACCCCCTGGCGCGACTCAGGAGAAGCCCCCAGCACCACACATGTGGCCCCAAAATAAGTTTAAAAAAAGGTAGTAACTGTAAGAACTGAAACATACCCAACAGTTTAAATCCATGAATTCCTAACAAAATCACAGAGAATCAGCAAAGAATACTAGGGAACCAAGTCACCGTCTTTAAAAACGGGGGTGTTTGGGGTTCTCACTCACATTTCAAACTGTGAAGGGGCGCCAAGAACGCCTGCTCTAGGCCACACTACCAGCCTTCCTAAAATTCCAGGAAGATACTAAGCAGCACCTTGCAGAGCTCAGGGCCACATGCAGAGCCTGGTGAGCCAAGCAGGACGTGGCCAGTTTCTTCCACGATGCTGGTAATAGCCAGCAGTAGGTGTGGCCGCACAGAGCTCCAAGGTGCCTCCTTACTGCAGTAACTGACCTCAGGGGACGCATCACCGCTGCCTCCACAACGACGATGACTTTGGGTTACAAGTAAGGGAGCAACAATCCCCGCCCCAACAAACGCCTACTTTCTGTTTCTATAGCCGAAAGCAAAAGCGAACCCCTCATTTTGTGTTTCAGATTTCAGGGCCACACCTTGTGGTGCTCAGGGCTGACTCCTGGCAGGTTTGGGGGATCATATAGGGTGAGCGGGGTCAGCAGTGTGCAAGGCAAACAGCCTACCCGCTCTGGCCCTGCACCCTAAGCCTTTAAAAAAGTGACTAACTGTTCTGACAATTCTGTAAAATTTCTTTAGAAAAACCCAAAAGAAATCTCTTACTGGTCATCTGAAGCCCTGATCTAGAGCAAAATGGCTAAAATTTCTCCTTCCTTGCCAAAAAAGCCAGAGCGGCTCCAACTCTCCAGAGAGCGCACACAATCGATCCACTTCCGGATCAGTTACTCTCATCCAACTAGGCCTGAATTAACACTTGGGTGGTTTCACATCCTGACGGACCCTTTATCACACAGCTTCGGAGAGACAATTGCACTGGGATTCTATTTTTAATTTATCTGAGACACCAAGGAAAAACCTAAAGACTCCTTGACTATTTCCAGGGGGGAAAGCGGCTCTGCCCCGGGGCCCAGCCCTCATGGCCCCACACAGCTTCCCCAGAAACAAACCCACACCAGGCAGCCACAGAACCAGCCCTTCCGCGTGGCGGTGTGCCTCGCCTCGCCCTGCCCTGCCCTGCCCTGCCCTTCCTTCCTTTCCTCTCCCCTCCTCCTCCCCCGAGATTTCCCTCCCCCAAAGCACCCATCACTCCCCTTCCCAATGCCTTCATAGGGTTTCTGCCGGGGCTCGGGCTCCCCCTTCTGGGCGGCCAGGGTACTTCTTCTAGGCCCAGGACGGACCAGAGGAGCCTGGAGCTGAGCAGGGGGCTGAGGCGGCTGGGCCGGCGGCTGCAGAGGAACAGCTCCCTGCAAATCCCTGCGGTGCTGCTGCTTAACTGTATATCCTTCACGGACAACTTACCCTTTCAGCTCTGTTTTCTCAACCCTTAAGTGCTATACAGCGCCACCTAGCTAGTGGGGTTCTAAGGACCCAGCTAAAATCCCTCTGAGATGGATACCAGACACACGGTAAATAAATCCCCAATAAATGTGAGCTTAGTAGCACAGCGCCTGTATCAAAGTGGTTATGTCTGTCATCTGTTAGACCACACCGAATCTTTCGTTGTTGGACTCGGAGAGCACACCTGCGCTTAATGAAGGGCAATGCTAGCTTCAAGTCAGGCAACTGCTAGCTGCTGGGACCCCGGGATGTAAAATACCATCGCGGCTGTCGAGGCTCCGGCTGTCTGGCTCGTCACAGGGCACGCAGCGGGATTCAGACTGAGTTCACGCGTGAGGGGGAGAAAGCTCCATGGGCTTCGCCACAGGCATGCACAAGGCCCAAGCTCCATCCCTGGCACCAAAAGGCCCGAGCACTGTAGAGTGATCCCTGAGCACAGAACCCTGGAGTAGCTCCAGAGCACTGCTGGGTCTGGCGCCAAAACTAGGCGGAAGTCAGTTGCTTTCAACTTTGGGATGTTTTGTTTCTGTTTGGAGGCCATCCCCAGCAATGCTCAGGGCTTACTCCTGACTCTGCCCCTCAGGGATCACTCCTGGTGGTGCTTGAGGGACCTTATGGGATGCCGGACAGAACTGGAGTGGCCACAAGACAGTGCCCTGCCTGCTGTACTATCTCCCCAGCCGCCTTCATCAACTTTGTATAGAAAAAGTGACAAGAAATCTGAAAATAACCTTATCTGAGTAAGTAGGAAATGCTCTGAAAACTAAGAACAAATAATCAAAGTACAGGGACCCTAACCTGCAGGAGAAGTACCGAGTGGGGCTGAACCGGATGGCGGCTCAGGAAGTGCCCATCGAGATCCAAATGGTCAACCCGCCCACGCTGAGCCAGCTGCACAGCCTGCTGCCCAGACAGATGTTCTGGGTTCGAGCCCAGGGCTATATTGGTAGGAGGCTCCTGGGGCTGAAAGGCGACTTCCTGGGACCTGGGTCTCGAAACATTGAAGTCACTTCCCTCCTCTCAGCACCTGGGCCTGCTTCCTTTTTTGTTTTGGTATATCCCGTATACATACCAAATGGGCTACACTTGCTTGCCACAGGACATATGGAGATGTTGCTGGTGCCCTGCGGCCACCGGTGCCTCCCCAAGGGTGCTAAATTGGGTTTATCCACATTTGTTATTGGTATAAATTCTCCCATACCACAATATCGACTGTAATCTTAAATACTCACACCTATAGCCGGAATCTTTTCTCCAGCAAACAAGCATGCTCCATATACCAAGGCACAAAATATAAAACTACAATGTAGACTTTAGCTTGAAATATTTAACTGGCATTGGTGTTGGTCTTTGGTACGAGACATGCCATCTCAGAAACCCTCTACACTCAGGCTTCCCAATTTCGCCAAACTTGCCTAAGCTTGGTCGGGAGGTTATACCCTCGCTCACTGGAAACATACAGGGAATAAATTTTCCGCTTCTTCCCGGATCTCTCCTTGTGGCTTCATTCCCTCCTTGCGCCATCCCTACAGCACCGTCCTCATCGGGTTTTTCTTTTGCCTGAACCTGTGATGTAAAGCCTTTAAAACCGCATCGCCAGTTTTCATCCCCGGGTCCCCGCCCGCGGCGCCCGACAGTGCCCGATGGAGCAAATTGATGGACAACAGAAAGACAAGTGATACAAGTGATAGTGCAAAGTCAAAATGTTGCACACACATATAAAATAATGATAAAATAAAAAATAATGCAAACAGTGTGAAACAATCTGTATACCTGAAACATCCATTATAGGGCCAGAGAGTTAGTACAGTGGGGAAGGTGTTTGCCTTGCATGCTCAGACTATCTGGGTTCTATCCCTGGCATTAGAAGAGCCCCACTCATGATACTGACATGCCAACAGCGTGTTCTGGAAGCTTCATAGCTTTTTGTGGCTTTACCAATGGCCAAATAGGGCAGTTTAAATTCTTAGAAAAGTAACATTCATTTCCAAATACTCAAACTGCTTACTGAATACGAGAGTGCTATTTTACAGAATACTGCACTTTCTATTTAATTACATGTTAATCCCTAGATGTCTTAAATATTAAGGAAATCCTTGTTGCTTTTTCAACCTGGCAAATATGGCAATTCAATTTTATAAATACAGCAAGTACTTGATTTCAGATGAAAACATGAAGTGTGAGACCCCACCCCGTAGTATCAAATTCTGCCGCTACTATTTGGCCTATTTACCATTCTGGGCAAAATTTCATTTCAGAATAGAAACTGCCTTCACACAAAGGAAGAGAATATCTTTTCATGCCTAAATACTGCCTGCAGGAAACTAAAAAGTCTCCCTCTAAGAGTCTGGGGGAACAAGTTAGCTAGTCTGACACACATGTTAAGTTTAATACGCTTAGTCAAAGTCTGTCTTCACACAAAGTATCTCTTTCTTTGTCAGCTATCACTTAAAAAATGTACATTTTCTGGGGCCAGAGAGAGAGTACAGGGGTCCGGGGCGCTGTCTATGCGTGTGGCTGACGGTCGGAATCCCTGTCACCACGTATGGCGCCCCAGGCAGTGCTTCGATGAGCCCCTTCGTGAGAGGAACAGTCGTGAGCATCACGGGTGTGGCCCTGCCGACCTCCCCCCCCCAAAAAGAAAAAGTACATTTTCCTTACTTGAAGCCTCCAAGAGAAGATGGGAGACACAATGGAGAGTAAGAAAATTTTGAATGATGCATTGTTAAAATATATCTACACACTTTATCTCTGACTTTCTAGAGTATCTAATGGGAAAGAAAGGAACGTTTAACAAATATATGTTAGACACCAAAGGCCTTTTTAGGTCAGAACGGAGAGGGCCAGAATCCCATGAAGCGAGGGTCAAAGTTACTAGTGGCATGTGGCTGAATGCTGTGACGCAGCGTGTCTGCGTGGGGCCTCGGAGCTGCACCTCACTTCTAACACTGTCAGCTGGATGCGGAAGCTGCCGGTCACGACCAGACAGCAAGAGTTGTGCTTATTTGTTTTAACAGGCAAACATGATGCCTCACTTAATTTAATCTACATTTCTCTGTTGATGAGTGAGATTCAGTGTGTATGGTAGAGCTTTAATAACGGAGCTAGTCTTGGTTTTATTTGGGAAGAGGTTTAATAGTCTAGGAAACTTTTCCCAAGGTCAGATTTTACTCAGAAAGCAGGTGAGGTAAATCCTTCCATGTTCACAGTCCCTGGCAGTGCTGCACAGAGCCGTGGCCACCCGTGGCGTGCTGGGAGGGATGGGGAGGACACGAGGTGCGAGGGGGCCAAGCCCGGGGCCTCACACCCCGGGCCGGCGTGCGCTCTACCACTGGATCTGGGTCTCCAGCCCTCTGAGGTAAATACTGTAAAAATATTTGTTATTTCAGGGCCGGAGCCATAGCACAGCGGGTAGGGCTTTTGCCTTGCACGTGGCCAACCGGGTTCAATCCCCGGCATCCCATATGGTCCTTTTTGAGCACCGCCAGAAGTAATTCCTGGGTGCAGAGCCGGGAGTAACCCCTGAGCATTGCTGGGTGTGACCCAAAAAAGAAAAAAAATAATAATTGTTTTTTTTTTCTTTCTTTTTAAGAGAAACTGAAAGTTTTTATTGAAAAATCTGGAGAGACATGAGGAAAGGAAAGACAGATAAATGTTCAAGAAAAGACACAGGCTTGGGGGCGCAGTTCTAATTTCAAACTTCATCTGAAAATTAAATTACTTTGTTTTATTTGGTTTTGGGGCCATATCCAGTGATGCCCAAGGTTTACTCCTGGCTCTGCACTCAAAGATCACTCCTGGTGAGGCCCAGGGGACCACAGGAGGTGCTGGGGATAGAACCTGGGCCAGCCACAAGCAAGGCAAGGGCCCTATCAGCTCTGTATCACTCTGGCCCCCAAATCACTGTATTTTTAAATTAAGGCAATACTGGTTTCCGGTATAGAGCACTGCATCCCAATCTTCGTATATGAACCATTTTAAACTCTTGTTCCAAATGTCTGCTTTGGAAAAGATTAAGAACTCTATAGTAAGGCTCTCCGACATTAAAAATAGTTTTCATCTGATCTCTGGGACTTTGGGATATAGCAGGTCATTGTACAACAAACTTTAATTTTCTTTTCATTGCTTAGTTAAAGATCTCAAAAAGAGATTTTTGCCCATTTTAAAATGAAGAATGTTTTACACATTTATAGAATGCAATAAATGTCTACCATTTATTAATCTGACTTGCTCCTTGGATTATTACACAAGAATAAGTCCCAGGAATAGGCAGCTGGAAGAGACTCAGAGGGCAGGAGCTGGGGGAAGGACACGGCGGAGCGGCCTTCCCAGACGCACCTTCCCCATCCCACGTGCTCACCAGCCCAGGAGCTCCAAAGTTATTGTCCTTAACTCTCTTAAACTTTCCTGAAATGATTACTTTCTTTGTTCGTCTGATTCTGGACCACCTTTGGTGGTACTTGGATTGGGAGGGTCACTCTCTGGGGTACTCGCGACCATGTGGACGGTACCGGCCCTGCATGGGAAGTGTGGCTCAGCCCATCGGCTCACTGTGTCTCTGATCGCGCCTCCTGAAATCTCAAAGGGACAAGCAAGGAAAACGATGCATGTCATGATGAGGTGAGAGGGGCACAATGTGGGACATACGTGAATGACTTGCAGCAGGCTCTCAGTACCAGAGGCCCCGAATATGAGGGAGACCATGGACACAAATGAACACAGCAGGGCTGCTACCAAGCCGGAGGTTGCGAGTCGCACCTGGGGAGCGTACGCAGCTCTGGCCTCATTAACGATGCAGCTCTCTGTTGGCAAGACAGGCTGGATTCTAACATTTCATGCAGTCACTTTCTTCCTTTCCCTCCCTCCCTTTCATTTTTGTTTTGGGCTACGTCTGGCCATACTCAGGGGCTTATTCCTGGTTCTAAACCCAGGGGTTACTCCTGGTAGGGCTCGGCCCATATGAGTGCCAGGGATCGAACCTGGGTTGGCCGTGTGCAAGGCAAGTGCCCTACACACTACCATCTCTCGGGTCATATGCAACCGTTTCTCATTTGTTAAAGACCATTAGTTTGTGGGGAGGGGGAGGGGGAGTTAAACACAGATAGGAGACATTAAAAGGCCCAGGCCTAGGCCGGATGTTACCAGTTTATAACCTCTGGCTTACAGAAAAGGGTCAGGCCAGGAGTTCCAGGAATCCCATAACCCGGCTCTGCTCCTGAGCTCTCGGACCCCACTCCCCACTGCAGCAATCCACGCCACAGTAAGAAACCCCTCTGTGGAGCAGCGAGACTACAAAAACAGGCTCTCTGCTCAAGATCACAGTACGGGAAGACGATGCCAAAGAGAAAGGAATTTTTCAGATGTTGAATTATTGATCCAAAAATAACGAATAGCTTCAAGTGATAGGAACTTTAGGATTACTCATTTCTAGAATATTTAAAAAAAAAAGAAGAAAAGAAAGAAAAGAAACCAGACCTAGGAAAATTGATGTGAAGATTCTTCAGCAATCTCCTACAGTGATAATGTGACTTGTAACCCAAAGTCATTTCATCTTGCCTGAAAACTAAACTGAGAAAATCAGTCCTTACATATGCCGAAGACAACTGCAGAAGCAACATGAAACAGCAAAGATTCTCAGTCACACCTCCGAGCCGGGACACCACAGTAGTCCACCTCCTGAGCCGTGGCTGACAAACAGCGGCAGTCTGGGACATGTATGAAGAAGGGCTCTGAGGCAGACCGACGAAAAAACATGGATGTCACCAACCAGGAAGAGGAGTGGGCAGTCGACAGGCCAACATGGGCTTCCTTGGTACGGGTAACAGAGCGTCCATGCTCCAAAACACTAGTACTACTGCCACTTATAGAACACCCAGAAACACTGTGACGGCAAGTAGAATCAAGTCGCATCTTGCCGATACTTCTCCTCACTCAGAGTAAAAGTCAATGTCTCCATCACTAGCCGAAGAACCCAGCGAGTCTGACCCCTCCAGCTCTGCTCTCGCTTCCTGCTGCCCACACTCACGTTCTCTTCCCTGGTGAGCAAATGCACTAGGTAGGGTCCTGTCAGGTCTCTCCACTCATGTGGCCTTTCCAACCAGCATCAGACAATGCCCCACACCAGAGTCTGAGCACGGCTGTGAGTGCCCACCACCTCCCCCTCAAAAAAGAATAAAAATGAAAACACTCCTGAAGAGAAAATTCTTTACTAAAAACAGTCTGGAAAGGACTGCAGCCTGCCTCACTGACTTTCTTTTTTCCAAATTTTACTTTATAGCCTCCTACTCATTAAATCTCTGGACATTAACAAGTGTCTGTGGTTGAGGAAAATGTTCCAATGCAGGGAGAGGAAAAACACACCCAAGTTTTCAGAAGAAACTGTGGAACAACTTAACATTCCTCCTTTGACAAAAAAGAAATAAAATAAAATAAAATGAATCAGAATTAAGCCTCTCCAAGAGGCCCAAATTGGGGTAGGGGCGAGCAAAAGTCAGAGTCACAACGAACCAGCACTAGCTGCCTCCAGCCCGATTCCTGACATAAAACCACAACCACAAAGAAACCATAGACAGCAAGTCTTCACTTGATGATCAAATGTTTTTGTTTCTTTTTGCTTTTTGGGTCACACCCGCGATGCTCAGGGGTTTCTCCTGGCTCTGCACTCAGGAATTACTCCTGGCGGTGCTCAGGGGACCATATGGGATGCCGGGGATCGAACCGGGCCAGCATGGGCCGGCGCAGCAAGGCAAACGCCCTACCCGCTGGACTATCGCTCCCGGCCCTCAAACGGTTCTTTTTAACAACTTAAAGGGAGTGATTTCGAATCCAACAAAAAGAAAAATGTCAAATGAACAGAGGATCTCTGAGGCGAAGAGACGCCACAAGTAGGTGCCCCCACAACGCTGCCAACGCAGTGAGTGGACACTGGCCGGGCGTGAGAACAAGCCCTGGTACCCCGAGATGCCAGAACCGGCTGTGTGACCTGCCTCAGCACCTGCTCCAGCACACTTTGACTTACAAACTCGTAGTCTCCATCCTGGGGCACTTTCCAATCCGAAGAGTTTTTCAGGGGCCCAGGCACACTCTGGCCAAAGCTGTTGACCTGATCCTCCTTTTCTTTCTGCTCAAAGTACTCCAGGAAAGACGGTTTTGCAGGCTGCATGGTCTCATCCCTCCCTGAAAACCAAAGAATTCAAACAAAAACAGTGAGCTACAGTATCGCATTATCTCGGATTTCAGTGCGCTTATGAAACAGGTCTATCTTCAGAATCTGGGTCAGGGGTTCCTTTTGTTAGCTAAGGACTCCTTCAAGAATCAAACAGAAACTGTAGGAAAACACACAAATGCTCGCTCCAAATGCTTCTCACAGAATTACATGCAAAGATTTCCCCGGGGCCCCCTTTCTAGTCAGGGGGCAGGCAAGCACTGCTCTTTGAGTCTCTGATAGCAAACAGTTCTGACGATAGATTAAAATCGGAGATGCAAAAATATCCATTACTCATCTACAGATGCAACATTTTCTATAGGCAAAGGAAAAGATGATATTAGGTAATTTCCGCTGATAATCTTATAATATAAATGAACTAATGAGAAAAATGCACATGAAAAAGAAAGTATAAGTAGATACCAACCCAGCCAGTCTATGAACTATTATATAACTTTAAAAAATACTATTTGTACCAGAGAACCTGTGCAGGGAAGGAATCTGCCTTGCACGGAGCCCACACCACCACACAGCCCTCATTTACACAGTCCTTACACAGGGGCCAGAGAACCTGTGCCGGGAAGGAATCTGCCTTACACGGAGCCCACACTACCACACAGTCCTCATTTACACAGTCCTTACACAGGGCTAGAGAACCTGTGCCGGGGAAGGCATCTGCCTTGCACGGAGCCCACACCACCACACAGCCCCTCATTTACACAGTCCTTACACAGGCCTGCCACCAGAGCATCAGCCCTGAGCACCACTGAGGCCGACTCCTGACACAGAGCCAGGAGTGCTCCAGGTGGCACCTCCCAAAAATCCAAAAAAAATAAACAAAAATGCTACTCGTAAACTGTGTACACAGAGTAGGGAGGAAAAAGGAGACAATAGCCCGTACAGTATGATCTTTCCCTTCAGGAACCATGTCCAGTGGTACTCAGGGCTTACTCCTGGCTCTGTGCTCAGGGTCACATCCCAGAAACCACATCCCAGAAACCAAATCCCAGTCACCCACCTGTTCACTATACTATCTCTCTGGCCCCACAGAGCAAGATATTAACTCTGCAAAACTCTGTGTGTGTGTGACAGCTATGTGTGTGTGTGTGTGTGTGTGTGTGTGTGTGTGTGTGTGTGTGTGTGTAGAGAAAGCAAGAGAACGAGTGAGAGACTGAAAGAAAAGTAACAACATTTTAACAGGATTTGTTTTTGTAAGTAGGATTATGGTGATTTTTTTTACTTTTTTTTTCACTGGTACTCAGGACTTACTCCTGGCTCTATGCTCAGTCTTCACCCCGGTCAGGCGGTTAAGGAGATGCTATTGGGCCGCTGGGGATCACACCTGGGTTCGCCCTGTGCAAGGCCAGCACCATACCCGCTGTACTAGCTCTCCAATCCACGTGTGGGCAAAAGAAAGTCAGTCTGGTCAATGGGTTAAATTTATACAGAGAGGAGGAAATAGGGCTCCTGTGATCAACACTTCCTTGATAGCACTGTAATTTAATTATAATACCTATTTACAGATATATGGGGCAGAGCTGCTACTAGCTCTCCCTGTGCTCAGCTGATCATGAGGAGTCCAGGAGGGAAGGCGCGTTCGCCCCTGGCCCACCATCCCAATAGAGCCTCACAAGAAGCCAGAGGAGCCCCCCACACCATGAGGGCAGTCATTTTCAACATCCGGACTCCATAGCTCTTCAGAGCTCCACCCAAGAGAACTGCTGCCCACAGTTCATCAGTAAATGCATAAACTGAGAGCCTACTACCAAGGGTATACCACCCACACGGCAGAGCCTGGCAAGCTACCCGTGTCGTATTTGATATGCCAAAAAACCAGTAACAATTATAGACCTTGTTCCCATGACCTGGATGAATAGTTTGAGGCTCTTTGTGTTCTTGGTGTGAGCAGATGCCCTTGGGCTACACTAGCACGTGACAGGATGCATGGAGCTGTTACTGGTGCCCACTCAAGCAAATCAATGAACAACGGGAAGACAAGTGATACAAGTGATTTTCAGTTCTGATTTTACAGACTGGTAACAGTAAACTATCAACTTTACTATCATTAACGAGTCACAACCATTTTCTGCTTGGACCCTTGGTGCCCTGTTTCACTCACAGTAAGGTCCCACAAGGACTCTGTGGTTACTGTTACCTTGCTTTGACCATTGGGATAAAAGCAAATGTCCTACTATGATGCAAGCAAGTCTCAGTGAGCTTTGGAGATGACAATATACCATGTGGTAACAGATGTGAGCTGAGAACCTTAGGAAGTTCACCAGCCCCGTGCTTCCCACACCAGCTGACGACAAAGTTTTGGAGCTGTTTGTTAAGCAGCAAAAACTAACTGATACAGGGGTCAGTCTGCGTACCTGCTGCTCGCTCGCTCGCTGCTCAGTCACATGAATTATACAAGCAGCAGCTCCTTTCTTTGGGACCTCAGATTCAAATTCAACCACTACTTATGAACCAAAACCTTCCCCAAGCTTCAGGCTTTAATAAGGTGCTTTCATCTGATGGTCCAATGTAAACCACATAATGAAGGCCACAGCACTTCCTGTGCTTACAAGGCACCTGCCAACTGTGAGACTAGGCAGTGCTCCTTTAATTCTCCCATCTTTTCAAATGTGTCCAGTTATGCCACATAACTGAGTACTGAAGTATACTATACTAAGTATACTAAGTAGTATACTATACTACCACTAGACTATACTGTGTGTAGCTAGCTATAAAGTCAGAATTTGAATGCTGACCAGCAGGTTTTTAATCTGATGAGCTACATCTCATATGGCAAATGCTCAAAAATCAAAAAGGAAAGTTCTGGACATGTCAGAGCTTCCCGAGTTTAGAAGGCAAGGGGAATGGAATTTTCCCAGTAACCTTATCTTAGATGGTTCTTTCGGCGCTCCCGAGCCAGATGATCGAGCGTGCTGGACATCAGTCTGTCAGCACTGAGAGCCAACACGAGCATTCCTAGCTGATTAAAGGCCGGGGTGTTCCTCGGCCTGCCAGCTGGCTGCTGGGCTTATTGTCTCAAAGTCAGAGGAGTATTTTTTTCAGCTCTATCCCAGGAAATGAAGACATTCAGTTGAATGATACCAGAAACCTAAAGCCAATAAGAGAATGGGCAAAGCAAAGAAGTCAAGCTTTGAAAATGGTCTGTCTTGCTCTGATCTTTTATCTGATGCAGGACACGCATGAGCTTCTACATTAGGACGGGTTCCTTTTTTCTTTGGAAGAGGCATCTGGCAAGATAATAAATGGTTGATCTGCCTAAGTTCAGAGACAAAGCGGTGAATTCACAGGACCATAACTACTACTCATTTTCTTTGGGGGAAAAACTTTAGAAAAATCAGGAAAGTCCACAATCCAGGAGCCCACCAACTGATAAATAAAAAGGTGGTACATTGAAACATTATTTAATAACTCAGAAAAAAACGCTATGCTCAGCACACCATTAAAGAATACTGGAAACAGGGGCCGGAGCGATGGTCCAGAGGGTAGGGGCGTTTGCCTTGCCCATGGCCGGCCCATGCCGGCCCGGGTTCGATCCCCGGCATCCCATATGATCCCTGAGCACTGCCAGGAGTAATTCCTGAGTGCAGAGCCAGGAGAAACCCCCTGAGCATCTCCGGATGTGACCCAAAAAAGCAAAAAAAAAAAAAAATCATGATGATGATTTTAAATCATCACTTAAAATCATCATGATTAAAAAAAAAAGAATACTGGAAACATGATGCCAAAAAGAAAGGTGTCACAAATGCTAAACCCGTTTACAGGAACCGTGTAGAAGAGGCAGACCTACACACACCAACTAAGCCGCCCAAGGACGGGGAGCCAGGGAGGAACGGCAAGTGGGGCTAACGGATACGCAACTCCCTTCTGAAGGCCAGTAGACCTAAGCAAAGGTTTGTGTATCTCTAAAAGAGCATGATTCGCCACAAAACGCAACAGTACAAACATATTACATGAGACTTAAAACATTCTAAGGGAAAAGAGGCCAGATAGTAAGGGTCCCGTTGGTCCTTTTATACAAAATTTCCAAACGAGGCAGAGCCACAGAGCAGAAAGTAGATAAATGGCTTCCTGGCCTGGGGAGGGACGAGGGGGTGGAAGAAGTGGCCACTCGACAGGACTGTGGTTTCTGTGGGAGGTGATGAAATAGTGGGGGTCAGCAGTGCTCATGGCTGGGCAAGCCTGCTAGTACGTATTTCCAAAAAGCTACAGTTAGAACTTTAAAATGATGGATTTTATGTATGTTATTTCTCAATAAAATAAAATTTTATGGCCAGGGATGTGGCTCAGTCATAAAAGCACTTGCCTTCCCAGCACTGACCACCCCCAAAAAATAAATTAAGAGTGTGGTGATGGTTGCGCAATTCCGTAAACACATGAAAATCATGAAGTCAAGCATCTCGATATGAAAAGTTGTGTGGCACTGTGAATTATAGACCAATAGCTTATTTCTTCTAGAAAGCATAAGGGCCCTTTTTCTCTACTATTCACTTTTTATTTCTGGACTTCTATGAGTCATAACATCGGGTCAAAGTCAACATAACTGGGAATAAACCTGACTGAAGACTGAAGCCTCTCCACCTACTAGACATTAAACTTCATGCCCTTCCATTTAAACATGTACTTTTAAAACGTACCCCCAATGATCAACTACTCTCTCCTTAATCTCTACAATAACGACGTTGTATCTCAATAGCAATTCGTTTTGTTTAACTTAGAGAACTGGGCAGAGCTTGCAACTTCGTGTCTGTTTTATGCATGAATATTTGCAAGAAAAATAAAGAGTAATCCCTCAAACGTTTTCTTCTGGCACAGGCTTGTTTCATTATTTTTTAATCCGACATTTATTATGTGTATGTGGTTCCCTAATGTTGTTACTGGGCCCTTCAGTGCTTTATTTAATTATGCAAGTGAGTATCCAGTTTCTGGCATCGACTGTAAATAGTCCTTTGCCTGCTCTCTGAGACCAGGAAGCCTAGCTGGAGTCCTGAGTTGGAAGATTCTCTGAACCGCCATAACCAGTGCTGGTAACCGCTCATATGCGAGCGCCCCCTGACTTCCAGGCACGATGTCTGTTCTTCAAACCCTGGGAGCTGCTACAGAGCTTACTGAGGTCTCAGGCCACATCTCAAAGGGTTACTGATGAGCAACTGGGGCAGCCCCACAGAAAAGGGCCCGGAGAGGCGGCTCTGAAGTGAAAGGCACCCGCCTTGGCACGGTATGAGGCCACAAAATCAACCCCTGGCACCACGGCTCAGGTCCCCAGCTCTGCCTGTGTGATCCCTGGCTCGCCACCACAGTGGCTACGAGAGAAGGGGAAGGGACAGGGAGAGTCTAAGGGCATCTCACGGGCCACAGATTGTACTTCAGTCACCGCCAGTTTCCTCACTGGCCTCCTCTTTTCTATATCATCCAACTGACTCGCTCACAATAAGCCCCTTTGTAATACCACTGTTATGATAATGCCTTTATACTACCCCATTACCAACAGAAGAAAGTTCATACTTCTTCCTAGGGAAATAAGATTCTCCAGTATCGATCCAGCCCAAGTTAATACTCAACGTAATATATTTCTACCTGGCCAGTTCTGCACCTGGCCGAAACACTCTCTCGGCCTCTCTTATCCGAGCCCCTGCTTCCCTTCTCCCAAATCCTTCAGCTTTATCTTTCCATACCCTCGGCCGGCATCTGGCATTTGGTCTCCAGTGTACAGGTCCCACTTCCGGGTCATTACAGAGCGCTAACGTGAAGCACCCGGGCCAACCCCTCGTTCATACGAAAGCGGGAACGGCACGGCAGGTGCTTCATCACTGTGCGGTAATAACACACGCCTCCACACTCCTCATTGTCAGGGAGTCTTACTTGGTTTCTGCAGAGTCCATAGTAACAGATACTGATTGCTTAATCGCTGCTTCCTGTTTGGCATTACAATTTTTT
This sequence comes from Cryptotis parvus, assembly GCA_021461705.1. Classification (NCBI taxonomy): domain Eukaryota; kingdom Metazoa; phylum Chordata; class Mammalia; order Eulipotyphla; family Soricidae; genus Cryptotis; species Cryptotis parvus. Next base: position 46,584 of record JAJIBD010034672.1, read on the forward strand.
TGTTGCTGTTGTTGGGAGCAACACCGCTCGCTGTGCTTCCCTCAGGGCTTACTCCTCAGGGGCCCAGGGGTCAGAGGTGAATCCGGAAGTGCCCTTCCCAGGGTGGAGGGACTGGGTTGGTTGGTTGGTTTCGCAGGCCACCCCTGGTGGTGCTCAGGCGTGACTCCTGGCCATGCGCTCAGGAATCACTCCTGCTATGTGATGACAGCAGGAGCACAGGGAACCATGTGGGGTGTCAAGCAACTCGAACCCGGGCCAGCCCACGTGCAAGGCCAGCACCCTGCCTGCTACTGTTCTTTCACACCAGTCTCTAGACATTTGTTTATTTTTTTGCTTTTTTTTTATTGGGGGTCACACCCAGCAATGCTCAGGGGTTACTCCCTGGCTCTTCACTCAGGAATTACTCCTGGCGGTGCTAGGGGGACCATAAGGGATGCCAGAGATTGAACCCAGTCGGCAGCATGCAAGGCAAATACCCTTCCTGTTGTGCTATTGCTCTGGTCCCTAGACATTTATTTTAATACTGATCACAAGCCTATTTTTAAAAAAAACCTAAGAGAATAGTCTACTTTGCTTGTTCTTTTTTTGGTTTGGGGGCCCAACGTTCAGCAGTACTTAGGGGTACTCCTGGCTCTGTGTTCAGAGGTAACTCCCAGCACCATGTAGGGCCAGGTCACGCGGTGCTGTCCATCAAACCCATGCCTCCTGGACACAAAGATGTCCTCAGCCACTAAGCTCTCTCTCTCCAGACCTGGCATCTCCTTGTTTTGCTGCCTGTTTGTTTTCAAGGGTTTGGAGGGTGTCTCTGTTTGGCTAAACAAAATAAGCGGGTCCAAATAGTTTAGAACATCAGAGAAATACATTTCTCTGCAGGATCAAAGAAACATCCTCCAAAGAGATCAACACTGATGTGTCTGCCTTCGGAGGCATCAGAGCAACGTCCATTCTGTGGGACTCTTTCCCTTGTTCCTGTTGCTTTAATGCTCTACCTGTCTTGGAAAAGGTATTTTTTCCCATGCTACCTCGGATCTCCTTCTGCCATATAACTATTAAAGGGCAACTTATCTTCCCAGAAACATGGGCCATGAAGGCCTTCGCCCATGGTACAAGATCTGGTGCTCCTGTGGCCTAATATGTGGTCTGGCTGAGTGTCCTGAATGAATTTTCAGGCACCGAGAGTCTATGCTTTTTGGCTCGCCCCAAAAGAAGCAAGAATGCAAATGGTTTCCAAAGATAAAACCGGGTCCAACATCTGGACATAATTAGAAAACCTGCACAAACAATCAAAACTTGGTCTCCGCTCTAATGGCACTCCTCTGAACGATCCGTGCAACTGTGAGGAAGTCTACCAAGACGCCGCCTGTCGACTGTAAATCTCACCCAGGACAGAGCTTCTGATAAACACACTGATGAACTTTCCAGAGCTGGAAAAGACTCAAGTCAGAAAAAGTCCCAAAGGATTCAGCTGAGAGTTGAAGCTTTACAAAGGAAACTCGGTGCAGATGAAGGCTAGCCTTCCTGCAGTCCGCCCATTCCCATTCCCATTCCCCACCAACCAGGTGTCCTGACTCCTGAAGGCACATCTCTCCCTCCTCCCCAACTCCATCTACTCCCCTCTTCCTCTTGGCACATTTTAAAAATATTACTTAAGCTGGCAAGTGGCCTTTCTTTAGATCAACAACTTTCATGTCAGGTCTTAGATATAAAGGTGGTACTTAGAACACACCATTAATATTCAACATTAAGAACTGAAAGAACAACAAGCAAAATAAAAAGAATTAGGGCACAGAAAGGCAGTGCCGGTTGGAGGGAGGGAGGGACAGAGAGACAGGCGGACAGAGAGACTGACGGAGAGACAGACAGTGAGACGAGAGGAGAGAGAGAGAGAGAGAGAGACAGAGAGAGAGAGTGTTTGGGGGCCATACCTTTCTGTATTCAGACATCACTCGCCGCGACTGTGCTCAGAGAGCTCACCCGTCACGCAAGACATGCACTAAAACCCGCTATCATCTCTTTGGCCCTTCGCTGAAGGAATTTTTGTGTCCAGAGAAAAAGCTACCGTCACACATGAGAAGAGTCAACTACTACAATCCGCCCTACCCATGCTTAGATGTTGTATTATATAATATATATCCTTCTAGCATCTCCAGGATATAATATAGATCCTGCTAGCATTCCTGTTTAGGTCCTCAGGGAATTGAGGCACAAAAGAAGAAATGACTTGCTCACGTTGACTTAGTCTCTAAGACTCTGACCCAAGTTTCAAAGCAAAGACTTTGCTTTGAAGCAAATTTGCAAATTCCCCACATGACTGATCCTCCACACTCTAAAATTCTTTCTGTCTCCACTCAGAGATATCATTGTACAGAAAACGGCTATAGCCGTAGCTTTGTTCTGCATAACAACAAACGACCTGTGAAATTTTTTGGATGTGTCTGTTTGGGGTCACACCCAGTGATGTTCAGGGAGTTCAGAAGAACTCCTGGTGGTGCTCGGGGACCCCTTTGGGGTGATGGATCAACCCTGGGGCAGTGTGAGCAAGGCAAACGCCCTCCCCACTGTACTACTGCTCTGGCGCTAACTCATGCGAGGCTTGGAAAAGACACATGGGCCGAATGTCCTCCGGAGGCAGAGTCTGACATTCTGAGGGACAAACACTGGACAGAGAGGCTACTGTGGCCGGGAAAGCGGAAAGATCCGTAGGCCTTTCCTGTGTTGCTGACCATCCTCACAAACGCTGAAACCTGAGTCAGATCGCGCTGCAGATAACATACAAGGGAGGCAATGTTGGAAAAATCCCCTTCCCATAAACGCAGGTGGAAGAAAATGGGCCAGGAGTCAAGAATCTCCCTCTCAGGCTGTTCTAAAATCAGTGGTTGATGGGCGATGGTGAAATAAGATCATTTCCACAGGAGCCTGCACTTGGGTTTTGACACGTGGCGCCTCACACCAACAAAAGGGGGCCTTCAGGAGACTCGGGGTTTCTGGGAAACTCCAAATCTAAGCTCTCACCATGTGACACTATCACAGCAACTGACTTAGACCAGGCTTCTGAGTTGGCCCTCACTTAATTAATTATGCCCCAGCGCTTTAAAGCTCTATTCAGAGAAGCGATTGTGGCACTGCCCTAGACCAGGAATGAGAAATTTATGAATTCAGTGAAAGGCTCTAAACCATCCATTCACTCCCACCCCGTTTCACGAGGTCTACAGTGAAAGGCTTGAATCAGTGGGAAACAATCCTTCAATGCATCAGGCCAAGTTTGTGCAACTCCCTTTGACCTAATAAGGCTGAAGACAAGGAAGAGGAACCAACTGCTGCGCAGCTTTTGGGAATGCGAGAAAATCATGACGGGTGGGAGCAGTAGCACAGTGGGAAGGGCACCTGCCTTGCCCGCAGCTGTCCCAGATTTGATCCCGGAATCCCATATGGTCCCTCGAGCACCGCCAGGAGTTAATTCCTGAGTGCAGAGCCAATTCCTGAGCATTGCTGGGTGTGACCCAGAAAGAAAAAGAAGAAAAGAAAAGAAACCATGCCATTGTAGCCACTGAGCCTTGGCAGGGGAGCCCGGCATGCCAAACCTTCAGTCAATGGGATACGTATAATTTTCAACGCTCCTCCTCTGGTCTGTCACCTACTTCCTCATTTGAAGCAAACACAGTTAACTGCTAAATTATAACATTGCAAAAATCAAACTCTATTATTCTAAGATTTTTTTTTTTTTGCTTTTTTTGGGAGGGGGATCACACCCGCGATGCTCAGGGGGTTTCTTCTGGCTCTGCACTCAGGAATTACTCCTGGCGGTGCTGGGGGACCATATGGGATGCCGGGATCGAACCCGGCAGGCACAGGCCGGCCACGATGCAAGGCAAACGCCCTACCGCTGGGCTATAGCCCCGGCCCCTCTAAGATTATTTTTATTATTTCTGACTCTGAAAAGAATATTTTCTGCTTTCCAATATGCTTCATATTTAATATATAATTTTTTTTATGTTGGTGGGGGGGGTGGGGAGCCCCGGGGGGATTTTTCCCACCCCCCCGCCGGCCTCTTTTTCCCGATCCTCTCCATCACCAACCCATATACTTCCACCCACAAAAAACACTAAACAACTAACCTACCCAAATGGAAATAAATAAAGTACTAAAGTGTAACAGTATACTTTATCTAAAATATACAAAGTTTTTTTGTTATTTATTTATTTTGCCTTTTTTGGGTCATACCCAGCGATAGGGGTTACTCCTGGCTCTGCACTCAGGAATTACTCCTGGTGGTGCTTGGGGACCTTATGGGATGCGGGGATCAAACCTGGGTCTGCTGCGTGCAAGGCAAACGACCTACCTGCTGTGCTATCGCTCCTGACCCCATACAAAGTTTGTTTTTTTTTTTTTTTTTTTTTTTTTTTTTTTTTTTTTTTTTTTTGCTTTTTGGATCACACCGGCAATGCTCAGGGGTTACTCCTGGCTCTGCACTCAGGAATTACTCTTGGCGGTGCTCGGGAACCATATGGGATGCCAGGGATTGAACACAGGCCGGCATAGGCCAGCCACGTGCAAGGCAAACGTCCTACCCCCTGGGCTATCGCACGAGCCCTACAAAGTTTTTTTTTTTTTTTGGGGGTCACATCCGGCAATGCTCAGGGGTTTCTCCTGGCTCTGCACTCAGGAATTACTCCTGGTGGTGCTCAGGGAACCATATGGGATGCCGGGGATCGAACCCGGGCCTGCATGGGCCAGCTGCATGCAAGGCAAACGCCCTACCCGCTGGGCTATCGCTTGGCCCCTACAAAGTTATTTTTAATACGGTCTTAAAAGCTTGATTCTTTGTGTATTTCTAATACGTAACTATAAGTTCTCAAATAGTTCCCAAACATTAGCATTCTACTTGATGATAATAAACAGAATGGCAGAAATTCTCTGCCTTTAAAAAACAAGACACTGGGACCCACAGAGGTGGCCCAGGCTTGCTTGTGCGAGGTCCTAGGTTCGACCCTCTGCCCTGCAGGGTACAATACCTGGAATGGCAGCAAAACCTTTTTTTTTTTTTTTTGCTTTTTTTGGGTCACACCTGGCGATGCTCTGGGGTTACTCCTGGCTTTTGGCTCAGGAATTACTCCTGGCAGTGCTCAGGGGACCATATGGGATGCCGGGTGATCGAACCCTGGTCGGCTGCTGCAAGGCAAACGCCCCTACCCACTGTGCTATGACTCTGGCCCCAACAAAAACATTTTCTTAAAGTGTTTGATTGAGGATGAGTTGGCAAACCTTTTTTTTTTTTTTTTGGCTTTATGGGCCACACCCAGCAATGCTCAGGGGTCATTCCTGGCTCTGCACTCAGGAATTACTCCTGGCAGTGCTTAAGGGACCATGTGGGATGCCGGGGATCGAACCCAAGTTGGCTACATGCAAAGCAAACACCCTCCCTGCTGAACTATTGCTCCGGGCCCGGCAAAGCTGTTTTTTTCACATTAAGACATAGCAAGAATTTACAGAGGACTGAATATATAATACACGAGACAGGCTATCCATCTCACAGCACTGGAAACAGTATTCCGAGTCAATGGCCTGCTCTGAATAACACACATCATGGCTGGAGAGACAGCTCAGGCAGAAAACACAAAATCCTGCGTGTCCTGAACCCAGTTTGGTCTCTGGCACCACAAGGCCCCCTGTACCGGGTGCAACACTGGAGTTCCTGAGCACTGCTGGGGTGAGCGTGGGGGAAGGGGCGGGGAGAAGGGGGTGGGAGAAAGGGAGGGAAGGAGAGTGGAAGGCAGGCAGGCAGGGGGTCACCACAGTGACATCTGGCGACTCTGCAGCTGGCACACACGCTGGTACAGCTAGAGTCAGGGACCCCGAGTGGGCACGATACTGTGGCCCTCCCAAGCAAGCAGCATGGTCAAGTGCACAAGCACAACGAACATGCAAGCCCTGGTCAGCACAGCAACAAAGAGGGGGAGTATCAGTGAGGCTGGAAGCAGAGACCCTACTAGCGGAGTATCAGTGAAGCTGGAAACAGAGTCCCTACTAGCGGGAGTATCAGTGAGGCTGGAAACAGAGTCCCTACTAGCGGGAGTATCAGTGAAGCTGGAAACAGAGTCCCTACTAGCGGGAGTATCAGTGAGGCTGGAAACAGAGTCCCTACTAGCGGGAGTATCAGTGAAGCTGGAAACAGAGTCCCTACTAGCGGGGGTATCAGTGAAGCTGGAAACAGAGTCCCTACTAGCGGGGCATCAGTGAGGCTGGAAACAGAGTCCCTACTAGCGGGAGTATCAGTGAGGCTGGAAACAGAGTCCCTACTAGCGGGGCATCCGTGAGGCTGGAAACAGAGTCCCTACTAGCGGGAGTATCAGTGAGGCTGGAAACAGAGTCCCTACTAGCGGGAGTATCAGTGAGGCTGGAAACAGAGTCCCTACTAGCGGGAGTATCAGTGAAGCTGGAAACAGAGTCCCTACTAGCGGAGTATCAGTGAGGCTGGAAACAGAGTCCCTACTAGCGGGAGTATCAGTGAAGCTGGAAACAGAGTCCCTACTAGCGGGGTATCAGTGAAGCTGGAAACAGAGTCCCTACTAGTGGGGAGTATCAGTGAGGCTGGAAACAGAGTCCCTACTAGCGGGAGTATCAGTGAAGCTGGAAACAGAGTCCCTACTAGCGGGGTATCAGTGAGGCTGGAAACAGAGTCCCCTACTAGCGGGAGTATCAGTGAAGCTGGAAACAGAGTCCCTACTAGCTGGGCATCAGTGAAGCTGGAAACAGAGTCCCTACTAGCGGGAGTATCAGTGAAGCTGGAAACAGAGTCCCTCTAGCGGGAGACAGTGGGTGAAAATCAGTGAAGCTGGAAACAGAGTCCCTACTAGCGGGAGTATCAGTGAAGCTGGAAACAAGAGTCCCTACTAGTGGGAGTATCAGTGAAGCTGGAAACAGAGTCCCTACTAGTGGGGCATCAGTGAGGCTGGAAACAGAGTCCCTACTAGCTGGGGCATCAGTGAAGCTAGAAACAGAGTCCCTACTAGCGGGGCATCAGTGAAGCTGGAAACAGAGTCCCTACTAGCGGGAGTATCAGTGAAGCTGGAAACAGAGTCCCTACTAGCGGGAGTATCAGTGAGGCTGGAAACAGAGTCCCTACTAGCGGGAGTATCAGTGAAGCTGGAAACAGAGTCCCTACTAGGGGCATCAGTGAAGCTGGAAACAGAGTCCCTACTAGCGGGGTATCAGTGAGGCTGGAAACAGAGTCCCTACTAGCGGGGTATCAGTGAGGCTGGAAACAGAGTCCCTACTAGCGGGAGTATCAGTGAGGCTGGAAACAGAGTCCCTACTAGCGGGGTATCAGTGAGGCTGGAAACAGAGTCCCTACTAGCGGGGTATCAGTGAGGCTGGAAACAGAGTCCCTACTAGCGGGAGTATCAGTGAAGCTGGAAACAGAGTCCCTACTAGCAGGAGCATCAGTGAAGCTGGAAACAGAGTCCCTACTAGCGGGGTATCAGTGAGGCTGGAAACAGAGTCCCTACTAGCGGGGGTATCAGTGAGGCTGGAAACAGAGTCCCTACTAGCGGGAGTATCAGTGAAGCTGGAAACAGAGTCCCTACTAGCGGGGTATCAGTGAAGCTGGAAACAGAGTCCCTACTAGCAGGGTATCAGTGAAGCTGGAAACAGAGTCCCTACTAGCGGGGCGTATTTGAGAGAGAGTTGCGTGACAGACAGAGACATTGTCCTGCTGTTGTGGTTGTTTGAAAGAGATTACTATTTTTATTTATTTATTTTTTTTTTT